>SJYT01030541.1:57027-214234 GCA_006410635.1 Cephalophus harveyi
CTGATAATACTAATGATCCACGAAGAACATGGGGAGCGGGGATGACGACGATTAAGGCAAACCGTGGAGACACAGGGCTGGTGAGGATGGCAGAGACGAGGGAGCGGGAGAGGCAGGATGAGTCACGGGCCGAGGTACCTGGGCTGGAGCGCGGCGGTGCTCACGCCGGCTAGGGGCGGGGGTAGGGGGCGCGCGGGCCCGGGCCCGGGAGTGGGCGGGTGGGCGCCGTGGGCGGAGCGGCTCGGGGCCGAGCGCCTGGCGGCGGTGTCTGCGAGCTCAGCAGCATCACCGGAGCCGAGCCGCGGAGACTCCGCCTAAGTGCCACCCAAACTCTCCTCCCGCACCGCGGACGCACGGAGGCGGTCGAGCAGGAGCATCCTCGCCGAGCCCCGAGCATCCTCGGCCCCGTGCGCTCCCGCCCCCGCCCGGGAAGGCTGGGCTGCGGGAGGCGGCCGGGCGCCCGCGCCTCGCCAGGGCCACCAAAACAAAGGCGGCCGCCTCCGGGGCTGGGTGCAGGCGGAGGACCATGACAGCCCGGGCTCGCCCGCTGCCCAGTCCCGCCGCCGGGAGGGCGCCGCGGTGAGCCGAGCAGGGACGCGGCCGCCGCCGGGCGTGGATCCGAAGGTGCGCTCGCGCCGAACCCAGGCCATCGAGGAGGGGCGGGCCAGGCCGCGAAGATGTCCTCGGCCGTGGGGCCCCGGGGTCCCCGCCCGCCCACCGTGCCTCCCCCGATGCCCGAGCTGCCCGACCTGAGCCACCTGACCGAGGAGGAGAGGAACATCATCCTGGCGGTGATGGACCGGCAGAAGGAGGAAGAGGAGAAGGAAGAAGCCATGCTCAAGTAAGCCAGCCAGCCGGGCCCGCCGAGCCTCCCTCCCGCGGGCCGTTCCCCGCTGCCGCCCGGTCCTCCCGGCTGGGGATGGGGGCGGGGCGGGCCGGGTGCTGGGTGCGGGCGGAGGCGCCTGCCTGGGGGCGCGGGCCCGGGAGGCCGGTGCAAGGAGGCGGGTGGGGGGTGCGGGACAGGTGTCAGGCGAGGATGCGCTGAGCCCTGAGCCGAGGAACCTGGGGAGACGATGGCTGGGGACCGAGGTGCAGGAGAGGACTGGGTGCGCGGGGGCCACCCGGGGGTGGGATGTGCGGAAGCTCAGAAGAGCAGATGCCGCCCGAGTGGAAGGAAGGGGCCCCGGAGCCGGAGCAGAGGAGGGGCAGGCGCTGAACAGGCAGGAAGGCGAGGTGGGGAAGAGCTGCCAGAATAGCTCTTCTTGCCTTGGAGTTGTTGAGCAGGTTGGGGTTACCCCAGCCAAGGGTGCCAGCATTGATGCAAGAAAGATGCTTATTTTGAGTGTTCATTTTGCTACTCATTCATCTCGCAGCCCGAGGTTGGGTCTTTTTTTTTTTTTTAGGCAGTTGCCATCTTTGGTAACCTGCCTCCCCAGTTTCTCTTTAACCTTTGATTCAGGGTCTGCTACACAGAAGACCTATGTGAAGACATTTTCTTTCCCATATATAATGCCATTGGCAATGCAAAGTTTTTAACAATGGGAGAAGCTGATGGGCACCCTGGCCTGAATAAAATACAGGTTCCTCCTTACTGGTTTCCACGGGAGTGCCAGGGCCTGCTCCTTCCTGGTGCAAGCCTTACAATAGAGGACTGAATCTTTGCACACATCGGCTCTTCTTTAAATCCCATCAGCCAGCCCTGCGAGGGACCTCTGTACAGTGCCCCTTTTAGCTGGGTTTGGGGTAAGGGACAGACTGGTGGCTGGTGATGTAGGCATGGGCGACCCTGTCCTGCCACCTGCCTCAGTCTCAGGCCAACCCGCCCTGGGGTGCTGGCTTTCCTGCATCTGCTCCCCACCACCGATGCTGAGTGGAGTTGGAGGGCACTTCCCCTAGAGGGGTCTCCCAGTATTGGGCAAAGTTTTCAACTTGGCAGTGAGAGGCTTCAGAGCCCCGATGGAGATGAGCTCCTTGGAGCCCCAAGTTAAGGCCAGAAGGTGTGTCCGGGGGCAGAAGAGTTGTGTGAAGAGCCAAAAGGGAGCCTGTTGCATCTGGAGTTAGTGAAGAGAGAAGGAGGGATGGCAAAAGGGTGATACCCACCCGAGCTCAGGGCAGCCAGGGAGTCTCCCCGGCCCACCCTCAGGAAGGCCTCCAAAAGAGAACATGCTGCCACAGGAGGTGGGAGGTGGGGGTGGGGGGAGTTTCCTCCTTCTGCCTGGGTGCAGCAGAGCCTGGCAGGAGAGAGCTGGAGGGAGCTGTGTCCCCGACCTGCTGGGTCTCCACCAGCACGCCTGCAGCCCATATGGGGGAGGTGGGGCGTTGAGGACAGCTGTTGGGGCCGATCACAGCACACAGGGAGAAACCCAGTCATCCCTGCCCTTTTATGGTAGACTCCGAGAGGAGCCATTAACTCGGAAGGCCAGAGTTGGCCTGGTTCTGTGAAGAGCAGCAGGTTTCTAAATTCCCTGTCCCTTCTTATCCAAAACGAAAAACAAAGACTTTAAGTCTCCTCCCTGCTTGAGGGAGGCAGAACCTCCTTAATCTGCTGCCTGTCCCTGGCGCTGCAGGCTTCCCCTCTTCTGAGACTGGAAGTAATGGATGGTGTCTGCTGGTGCTGCTGTCTGTCTGTCTGGTTGTCAGTCCGTCTGTCCTCCCCGGTCGCCGCCCCTGCCACCTGTCCCAGACATCTCTCCTGCCGGACAGGACACACCGTTTGGCTCCCATTCCTTTTGGTGTTCGCTGCACACAGCAGGTGGACGGAGGCCTCCAGCAGCCGATGGAAAACATGGGAGGCTGCCTGACGGGGTCCGACCGGGAAGGGAGGTGCAGGGCACGCGGGTGGGCGTCACGACTCTTCATTGGCTGTTTGAGGGCTGGCAGAGAGTGAGGGATTCTAGTGGGGAGGGTGCATTCTGGTAGTGATCAGATCCTACCGGCTTCTATGGACAAGTAAAATGAAAGATGCTATCCAACTGCTCACGTGGAAAGCATCGTTCCCGCTGCTGTGCCTGCGACTGCTCTCCCGCACACAGCGCTCCTTTATTGCAGATTCACAAAACGTGACAGGGTGTGATGCTGTCACACCACAGCCTCCGTAACCCCGGGGCCTGAGCACTAACTGTCAATCAGCCTAATGTCTTGGCCTTCCTGGCCCTGGCAGATTGGGCATGCTTTGGAATCCCAGTTTGCTGCGATGTAAGTCTGCCCTGTTATCAGCTCATTGGTGGAACAGAGCTGTACATTTTTTCTAGAGGGCACTTTATGTCTTAAAAACAAGATCCTTCAGGGGTATTCAGATGATACAACTATGTGGGAACGTAATGACACACAGTCATGGGTGGTGGCCCTTTCTAAACTTTGCATAAAGATAGATTGGAAAAAAGCAGGAGGCTTTTCACAAGGTTTTGAAATAGTTGTTAAATCAGAGACAAGTTTTTGTGATAAAGTGTGGTCATCATAGCACATATCTAAGAAATTGCTCTCACAACAGGTCTTACAAAGCTAAACTCCTGGTAACAGAACATTTAGACTTAAAATTCACTTTAGTCATTACTGTAGAGTCATCCCCTTGGGCTCCCTACCTACTGTGTGTACGCGCTGTTCACAATTTGTAAAATCAGATGTCAGCAGAGAGAAGAGAGAAAACAGATGGGTGAATATGCCAAAGAAATGTTAGACAATATCAACTACAATATATTCATGCAGTTTCATGAGCCTTGATTTTATATTACTGCTTGAATTTTGTCTTGATAATGTTTTTAACTTTTAATATATAGAAAAGAATAATGAAGCTAATTTCACCTTAAGATTTCAGAAGAGAAATTCTTTGAAATTTGTAAGTAATTTGTCTTAAAAATAATTTGTTTTGTTGGCAAGGTGCACTACTTTTAGACACCATTGCCAACAGTAATTACTAGATATAGTTTACTCCTGAAAATAATTTCTAATGGTTTGGTTTATTTCCTTGCAAATAGAAGGTCTTTCTTAATCTTATGGTTTCGAGGTGTGTTGGTGTGGGTATGACTATGTGTTCTACAAGTTTTTTGGAACCTAACTTCCTCAATGAATACTCCTTGAGGTAACTGTCACTAGACACCAAGAGCCAATATATTACATGGGTTGAAAACTGTGTTATCCTGGGACCTAAATCAAAGAAGATCTTATTAGATCTAAAATCTTATTCCCTTTTTACAAAAGCTTCATAGAGAAAAGAGCTACAGAGTACCAAGACAAGAGGAAAAAATATAGAAGCAGAAAATGAAAGTGATTGCTAGAGGCAGGGAGTTGAGAGTTGTGTCAGAATATTTAATAGAACTACTAACATTTATTGAGCATTTACCTCATATTGGCCATTATCCTAAGTGGTTATTGAAGCACATCCCAAAGAGTTGAATGGTGTTCAAGTTCGATATATGTGTATTTGGATTCTCCCAAAGAGCTTGTGTAGAAGGTAATCATGTCATCCACAGATCCTTGTTCTGCCCTTAGAGAGTTCCTGTGGTACCCTGAACCGCCTCACAAAACATAGCCCAACCAGGTCCAGACCTTTTATGCTAAGTCCGAGCACAGTTCCTACATGCCACTCTGCACTTCTACCAAGAAGAAGAAACCTGAATTTCAGCCACCTCTTCTTTAAGTTCATGCCTGTTCTTCTTTCAGTTGTCCGAGAAGGAGTTTGGCAGAAGGTTAGGATGATTCAGAGGATGAGCTGCTGATTATAGGAGAACCAGGAGCTTCACCCACACTCTTAATAGGGTCTCCTAGTGGAGTGAGGGCAAGGGAATTATCTCCAATTTTAAGGTTATAAAAAGCATAATGGAAAGTCCATTAAAGTTGGATGAAGCATTTGGGGGTTCAAGTTTTAGTTCTGCCACTTACATTGTATAAATGTGGGCAAGAAAATTCAGCTGGGATTCTAGGAGGTTCTGTCTTTCTTACGAATCCTGCAATTCATGGTGTGAATTGATTTATAAAGGATATTGAGTTTGGACTTCTCCATCTCTCTTAACAGGGAACCTCGCACCCACTAACTCTTCAAACCTCCGTAACACCTACTTCCTTTATGAGAGGAGAGACAAAGGAGGGGGTAGAACCCTTGTACCTTCAGCTTTTTTTTCCTCCTTTTTCTCCTCCAACCAATTATAATATTGTGACTCAAAATTCATCCAGCAGTCTCAGTTGGCAACTGGGAAATGAAGGAATGGTAGCAGAGGGCTTCTGGAGTGGAGTAAGGGCAGAGTCCCCAAGAAGGCAGATATCATCTTTTCATGGACATTTGCATAGATTTTCGTATATTACACCCCAGAATACTCTCTCATGTTGCTGAGGCAGGGGTGCATAAGGGGAAAAGTAAATATTAATTTGAGAATGCTGCTAAAGCATGAGCAGGTGTCTGCCCAGCCCAAGGTGCTGTGTTAAGCAGAAAAGTCTGGGGGATAAAATGTATCCTTTCACCCAGAGTCTAGTCTCCTTCACACCCCTAATTGGATAGGGTTAAATTTAGGGAAGATTGTCCCTGAATTATTGTAGTTTTCTGATTCAACAAAAACCTATGTTAGTAAATATACATAGCTAGTACTAGGTCCCAAAATGGTTCTGGAAAAAATTCAGAAAAGAGAATCCTAAAAAAGTGGAAGTGAGGCATTATCAAAGAGAAGAGAGGGTAAGAAACATAACACTTAGTTCACATTATTGCCAACCTGCCTTGCCTCTGCTTTACCTCTGAGTATTCTCTCTTAGTCAGAAGCGAGGGGTACCACTGCTGAAGTAAACAGATTCCTAAATCTGCAGTAGAATGTGGAAACCAGTGTGGACTGCAGGCACCCCAGCTGACTTGAATAGAAACACAGCATCTTGTGAGTGTTACTTGCTTAACTGGTTAGATGAGAAGAAAGGTTTGAGTTCAACCTATGCAGAAAGAGTCAGGTTCCTGCCAAGATATCAAATAGCAATGTCTGCAATAATATTATTGCCCTCTAACATCTGTAATATGCTGATGAGATTACTGTACCATGGATTGTAAAGCCTGTTGTATTGCATTTCATTTATCTTTATGGACTGTTTTATATTTTTAAGCAGCTTTCTGCATGTTGTTCTACGATAGGAGCTGGATATTTTAGAACTTGTCCTGGGAGTGGAATTAAGTTGGCCTGAGGCATATGATGATGAAAGTAATAGAACCCAGAACCCACATACATGGACTCCAAATCTTTAGTGTTCTTAAAAGTCTTTTCAAAACTGCATCAAGCTGTGGGTATCAGGGTTAGTTTCCCTCTTCTTTTGGGAAAGGAACTTAACCTTTGGTCATTTGGCTGCATACATAACATATTTTACTCTGCCCCATGCTTGTCTCCTGAGAGGGCTATTCTGTGAGTTTTCTATTGTTACTAGTTTCTGTTAGTGCAATTCCCATAACTAACTTGGTTTCTTCCAAACCCTTGCCTTATGATATTTGATCCTGGATCCAGAAAATAAACCTAAAAGGAGCAAAAAGATGGCATGTGAACAGTGACATTTTCCAGCCTTTTCTGAGGACCCCAATCACACTCCAGGCTCTGGATATGGCCCACCTCATGTGCATCTGGGTTCTCTAATCTAGCTCCTTTGCTCACAGAGTTCTCGAATCCCTTGGCACTTTCCCACCGTGAGGTTCTCTCTTCTCTCTACTATTGCTATAAATTTTATGTGTTAGGTAGGTTATTTCTAACAAGATATCATGTGATAATAAATTCACCAAATAAGACCACTTTGTCTGGTGTTAGGATTGGGTCAGGCATTGGGCTGTTGGGTAGAGTAAAGAGAAAATCTTTTGCTTTAGCCAGATGTTGACTAGTTCCCACCACTTAAAAACTGCCATGGCCAGAAAGGAAGGTGAGCATGAGAGAGTGGGACAGAGCAGTGGACTACATTCAACTCAACATTGTCATATTCTGTAGGTGTAAACATCGATAAGTTAACTCATCTGTGCCCTGATTTCTTCCTGTGCAAAGTCAAATTGCTAATGTCTGCCTTTTTAATTTATGAGGCTTTAACATGATGGTACAGGCACCCTTAAACTTCCAATTGCTGTACCAAGAGAGGTGGCATTATTAACTTTACTGTGTAAAACTACAGAAGATTCCCAGGAGCACCTTTTCCTGTGATGGCTGCAGCTACTAGAGGTCCTGCTGAGACTGGTCCTTGTGGGAGAATCCATCCATCATGTTGTGCTAGCTGGGTGCTGTGACCAGGGCTGCAGCCTCCAGGGTGCAAATTTGGCAAAGAGATCGAAGGTAAAATGAGTCCAGGGTTTGACCTGAGGTTATTTTTACCTTCCTTCTTTCTCATTAAATAGCTCATAAATGTCTTTGCAGGAAAAGCAATGTGGGAAAAATGATAAAGTTTGAAACGACTAAAAGGCAACCCTAATCCAAAAATGAGAAGAGAAATTAGCTTAGGGTCATTCCATCATCTTTTGCTAGAAAAAAATTGGAGAAACAGACTGATGTTTAGTGTCAAAAGATTTAATTAATTATTCACTGTAAATTGGAATATGGGGCCATATACTTGCCAAGCAGATGTTCCTGTTTCATGTCAGTTAAGTGTTGGGTACGGAATAGATTTAAATATGGTATGTTTAAATTGAAGAATTTTTTAAGATTCTGTGGTGGATGTCTTAGGTTTTCTGTATTTAATTTCTTATGCTTTTATATCAGGCTTATGTACGTTTATTATGATCTAAGTAAGTGTTCTTTGGATGATGAGAGGGGAATATATTGCAGAATTGACATTAACTTTTAAAAATTTGTTTTGGTGAAGTACAATGTTGTGTTAGTTTTTGTCATAGAGCAAAGGGATATATTTATATTTATATCAGTAACAGCAAAGTTATTTATATATGTATTATTTTGTATATTCTTTTCCATTATGGTTTATTGCAAGATATGTATAGTTCCCTGCACTGTACAGTAGGACCTTGTTGTCCATCCATACTGTATTTAATCCTATATATAGTAGTTTGCATATGCTGATCCCAAATTCCTAATCCATCCCTCTCCCGTTCCCCACCGACCCCGGCAACCACAAATCTGTTCTCTCTGTTGGTGAGTGTGTTTGCGTCTTGTAGATATGTTCATTTGTGTTGGATTTCAGATTCCACATATGAGTGATACCATATGGTATTTCTCTTTCTCTTCCTGATTTACTTCACTTAGTCTCATTAGACCTATCCATGTTGCTGCAAATGGCATTGTTTCATTCTTCTTTACGGCTAAGTAATATTCCACTGTATATATGTACCACAGCTTCTTTATCCATTCCTCTGTTGATGGACATTTAGGTTCCTTCTGTGTTCTGGGTATTGTGAATAATGCTGTCGTGAATATTCAGATGCATATATCTTTTCAAATTATGGTCTTCCCTAGGTATTTGTGGGGCTTCTCTTGTGGCTCAGTGGTAAAGAATCAGCTTGCAGTTCAGGAGAAGCAGATTCAATCCCTGGGTGGGAAGAGTCCCTGAAGAAGAAAATGATGACCCACTCCAATATTGGTGCCAGGAAAATCCCACAGACATAAAACCCTGGCAGGCTACAGTCCATGGGTCACAAAGAGTTGGACACTACTGATCTGAGCACACATCCACTAGATATGTGCCCAGGAGTGGGGTTGCTGGATCATATGGTAATTCTATGTTTAGTTTTTTGAGAAATCTCCATAGTGTTCTCTAGAGTAGCTACACCAATTTACATTGCCACCAACAGTGTAGGAGAGTTCCATTTTTCTCCACATCTTCTCCAGCATTTATCATTTTTAGACCTTTTAATGATGCCCATGCTGACCAGTGCTAGGAGATAACCTCATTGTAGCCTTTATTTGCATTTCTCTGATAATAGTGATACAGAGCATCTTGCCATGTGCCTGTTGGATATTTACATGTCTTTTTTGGAGAAATGTCTATTTAGGTCTGCAGAATTAGCTTTAGATATTCTGTAATCTGTTGCTAACTTGAGAAAACTTTTCATAAACATGAACATTTATTTAACTATAAAATAAAATATTAAAAAGGAAAGCAGTTATATATGCTGGCTTGCCCAGGAGAGTATCTGTTGATGCCAATTTCATCCTATAATTAGAGCTAGTACCTCTTTCTCTCAATTTTGAATTTCAATCTGAATGATAACTTAAATTATGCCCCTCTTTATAGATTTTGCTTTCCCTGAACCAAATTATTCATTTAGAACTTCAGAAAGTCAAGTAATTAAGGGTCATAAAATATAGAAGTTAGTAATTATCAATAAGTAACACAGCAAGTTATAAACGTAGAATCTTGAAAATCATTGTTTGGTAAATGGAAAAGCGTTTACTGAGAATCAAGTATTATCTTTTATGGATTCTCAGTGAAATGCTACATTTAATGGCAAAGGTGAATTTAAAAGTTCAAAACACTTTTCAGATAACAGTAACTAGGAATGCAACTATATGCAGGACTCTCTCTATGAAGATTTTTCTTTGGGACTTTCAAAGGAGTAACCTATGGTTTAGAGAAGATATTTAACTAGATTTTAGGAAGAAATATACCGATAATTCCTCTGTATTATATATAGTAAAACAAGATAATTTTATAGAAAGTAATTTCATGAAATTTGAAAGCAAATGCTTAATTAGATATGGAAACATATATAATATCATATAAGAAATGAATCACCAGTCCAGGTTTGATACAGGATCCTTGGGGCTGGTGCACTGGGATGACTCAGAGGGATGATATGGGGAGGGAGGTGGGAGGCAGGTTCAGGATGGGGAACACATGTACACCCGTGGTAGGGTCATGTTGATATGTGACAGAACCAATACAATCTTGTAAAGTAATTAGCCTCCAATTAAAATAAATTAATTTAAATTAAAAAAAATAAAGAACCATAATGAACCAAACGTATATGTTTATCTAATATAAAGTATAACACTTTGCTGGTGATTTCCATATTATTTAGTATCATATTTTCTGTATTTCCCATAATTATGCCAGATAATTATCCTCTATTTTTGTACAGCAGCACTCAGTTGTGTCCAACTCTTTGCCACCCCATGGACTATACAGTCCATGATATTCTCCAGGCCAGAATACTGGAAAGGGTAACCTTTCCCTTCTCCAGGGGATCTTCCCAACCCAGGGATTGAACCCAGGTCTCCCTCACTGCAGGCAGATTCTTTACCAGCTAAGCTACAAGGGAAGCCCAGTTATCCCCTGGGAGATGCCATTATATTCAGATAGAGAAGAGATGTGAATTGAAAACCAATTAAGATATCCGTGCTGTCTTGTAAGTGTCTTACCAGCTTAGCTTTTTATCATAGACTTTGGTTTATGATCTGCATATACACAAATGAGGACTAGTGTAGTAGTGGTTATTGATGGGGTTTTTTATCTGTATTTACTAAACTTTATGCATTGGAGAAGGAAATGGCAACCCACTCCAGTGTTCTTGCCTGGAGAATCCCAGGGACAGGGGAGCCTGGTAGGCTGCCATCTATGGGGTCGCACAGAGTCGGACACGACTGAAGCGACTTAGCAGCAGCAGCAGCAGCAGCATGTAGTCTATTAAATTAGTTCCAATGTATGTTCCTGTACCCAAAGCATTCTTGATTGATATTTGAACAGTGTTCTTAATCTCAAGCATATCAAGTTATTTTATTTATTTATTTTTTACATATAAATTTATTTATTTTAATTGGAGGCTAATTACTTTACAATATTGTATTGGTTTTGCCATACATCAACATGAATCTGCCACGGGTGTGCACTGGGATCAAGCTATTTTACAGTTGTAAGTGATGAGTGCACAAGAGTCATGTGACACATTTTTCTTGCTTAAACATAGCTCTTAACACACAAGGAGGAGCTCTTTGTTCTGTTTTCAACTTATGGGGTTTATATTTTAGAAAAAAGTAGATGGTATATGAAATATCTAAGGAATTCATAAATTAATGTATCAGGTCTTTTTAAATATGGAGTATTATCCCAGGTAGTTCAGACAGTAAAGAATCTGCCTGCAATGCAGGAGACCTGGGTTTGACCGCTGGGTTGGGAAGATCCCCTGGAGAAGGGTATAGCAACCCACTCTTGTATTCTTGCCTGAGAATTCCATGTGAAGAGAAGCCTGGCAGGATTCCTTTGGGGTCACACAAAAAGGGACATGACTAAGCGACTAGCACACTCACACGGATCCACGTTCAAAAGTTCTATCCAGGTCAGAAAGATTAGTTAGAAAGAGATGAAAACAGAAATAAAGTAACCCAATGGCTTTCTTTTTATTTTTCACCCAGTTTAGCAGATTTATCTGCCTTAGCTATCTCTGTCTTGTAATATATTGAAGCTTAAGCCTTCTTTCCTAACCCTTTTTTTTTCTTCAGAAAAAAATTATATATTTTACATCCTGTTACCTGAAATATAGGACTATAGGTATCAGCTGGCTAATATACTCTAGATATTAATTTTTTGGTAAGAGTAAAAATTATAAAGAAATTCTGTTTTTATATTCTTCACGATAATCATGACAATTGTCACAAAACGTGATTTGGAGAAATAAAATAACATAAAATCTTATCTTTAGGCTGAATACTTCAATGTACAGATTCTCTGTTCCCTAGGCAAAAAATAGTGACCTAATATATAGCAGCCTGAAGTAAAATCTTGATACCTGTCTTAAAAAGATTGTACCATTTGAGTATTGTTCCAGACATAAGTATTAGAAAAGGATTTCATGGTATTTGGCGCTTCAAAGGTCTGAGCTATAATATTCACTGTATGATAGATAATCAGTCAGGTGACTTTCCAGTCCTGCCTTCTAAAAGACAGCAAAGTGGAAGATTCCTGGAGGTACAGGTGCAATTTTAAAAAGTCAAAGTGCAAATGGATAAACAACAAGGTCCTACTGTAGAGCACAGCGAACTGCATTCAACACCTTGTGATAAACCATAACGGAAAAGAGTATGAAAAATAATGTGCATATATGTATAAATGAATCACATTTCTGTACAGCAGAAATTAACACAACATTGTAAATCAGCTATACTTCAATAGATAATTTTTTTTTTAATCAAAAAAGAAAAACATGGTCCTGGCCATTGGGGTCAGATATGGTAAGGTAGTGCACATCTTAGAAAACACGACATATGTACTTTGGAAAAGGCTAACTAGGTAGCAAGACAAATTGTGCAAAATGAGTGGTGGTTATAAGAGCTGAAGGACTTTGGGAAGCTCCCTCTTGCCCTTCCTTCTGTAATTCCATTTCCTTCTGATTTGCCTTCTTCTGTGTGGTTTCTGGTCATGAACTCAGTCACCCGTATGTGTTAATGATCTCAAGTCTGTATTACAACACTGAAATTATCTACCAAATCCTGAATTCACATACCTTACCACTTGCTAAATTGTTTCCACCTGGATGCCCCATGGATGCTCAAACTGAGTGTTATCCTTCATCCATTTCTTGATTTTCTTCATCAGCCCTACAAACACTTGTATGAGTCTTGTCTGTGTGGGTAGATCACCATTGCAACCCCTTATTTACGGTGTTGTCAAATCCTTCAGGTTCGATCGTCTGACTGTGTACACTGTCACCTCAGCATCAGCCCTGAGAGCAAGGTCGTTCTCATCTATGTCTGTCATATAAGCACAGAGCTTGCCATGGGATAGGTACCTGGATTTCTAAACTGTGTGCATGAATGAATGAGCACATCCAGGGGATGTGGGGCGAAAGAGTCATCTAAGGCTGCTGGATAGATTCATAGGGTATGAGTAGGTGGCTGGAGTGGGAAGTTTATTCTAACTAGGAGAATTCTATCAGCATATTCTGAAAGCAAAAAAAAATGAGCTGTGTATTTTGACTATTGAGAGAACCATGTTGGCCAGAATTTATGAGAAGAACATACTGGCTGTTAGATATTACAAGGTGAAATTGAAGTAAGATTTTCAGATGATATGTTGTACTCTTAATTTATCATTCATGGCTTTGTGAAGGACAGCATTCTGACAGTGTTTGAATGCCAGTGTCGGAGGATGTAAACAACACATTTTAAAAAGTAATCCTCTAGACAGACAAGCTTAATGGAAACATTTCCTTTGAATACAAACATTAGTAACTTCAGTGAGCGTTTGAAGCACAATATGGATTCTCTGATTTGATAGTTAGATCAGATGATTATAACTGTAAAGTATTGTACTTTTGTAAAGTATTATATTTTTAAGTGCTTTCTGGTTAAGCCTTCTTCTAAACTTTTTTTTTAAATTTGAAATATAGTTGATTTATATTGTGTTGATTTCAGATGTAGAGCAAAGTGATTCAGTTATACAGACATACACACATATGTATTCTTTTTCAAGGTTCTTTTTCCTTATAGGTTATTATAAAATATTGACTATAGCCCCTTGTGCTATACAGTAGTCATTGTTGATGATCAATTATATATATATATATATATATATATATATATATAGTAGTGTGTATATGGTAATCCAATCTCCTAATTTATCTCTCCCCTCCTTTGCTCTTGGGTAACTGTAATTTTGTTCTCTGTCTGTGGGTCTGTTTCTGTTTCTTAAATGATTTCATTTGGATTAATTTGTAGATCCCACATATAAGTGCTACATTTAATATTTGTCTTTCTCCTTCTGGTTTACTTAGAATGATAATCTCTAGGTCCATCTGTGCTGCTGCAAATGGCTTCATTTCACTCTTTTTTATGACTGAGTAGTCTTCCATTATATATATGAACCACAGCTTCTTTACCCATCCTCTTCCAAACTTAAACCCCTCGAAGGCAAGAATCTGCTCTTACTCATTTTCATATTTCCACTGCCTAACCAGTGGCCAGTAAACAGTGGGGCCTCAGTAAGTGCTGCTTGAGCTGAGCTGCATGGTCTGCATGCTGAGGACACAAACACACTTGTCTTTGACACAACACAGTTAGACTGAGTTGAAATGTGAATGGGAGCTTAGAGGGTGCCTTGTCCGGGTCTGGCAAATATTCAGAATGCACGGACAACTTCCTGAAGCTAGAACAGTATTGCTGATAAATGTCAGATGCCTCAAAACCCTTCTGCATGGAGTATTCCAGGCCACCAACTGATGAGAGTGGCAATCAAGATAACACATTTTGAGGTGAGGTGAACTCGCTCAGTCGTGTCCGACTCTTTGCGACCCCGAGGACTGTAACCTACTAGGCTTCTCCGTCCATGGGATTCTCCAGGCAAGAATACTGGAGTGGATTGCCATTTCCTTCTCCAGGGGATCTTCCCGACCCAGGGATCGAACCCAGGTCTCCCACATTGGAGGCAGACGCTTTAACCTCTGAGCCACCAGGGAAGCCACTGAATATTTATTCCAGCTCCACTTTTAAGACAAGAAAACTGATTAAAGCTCCACTTTAATTAGTAACTGGCTAGAGAGTTAGGTATAAGACTTGGGGTTTTCGTTCTCCTGGTCCAGTGTTTTTCCTACTGTCATTCTCTCTCCCCATGGTTTCATTTTAATGATCATCAAATTAAAATGATTTTTTTTTTCAAATTCGGTTTGATTTGTCTACTCTATCTGGTTATAGCCTGTTATAGAAAACTCCAAGGAAACCCCTTATTTATTTTGATGATTTTGAATTTGGTTGTATTTAATATTACTCATAATAAGTAGGTAATTTACAGGGATCAAGAAACATTTTATTTAAAGATTTCATTTTCAGTGGTATTTGTTACAATTCTATTTAAGTTGTGTTAATTATTAACTGTAATCATTTTATTTTTAATTTTTAATACATCTTGAAAGAGACAATGTTTTCAGTATGCAGTAATTTATTCATGATTCCAAAGAGCCTCTCCTACCATGCATTTGAAGTATATACAGATTAAATTCATGTTTTGTTTTATCAGTAGGAAAAACCAGTTGGTCTTTGTTCATTCTGAGAACTTTCCTTGGTTCTCTCTCATCTGCAGGTTTGATTTCAGTTAGACTATTGGTTGGGCTTCCCAAGTGGTGCTAGTGGTGAAGAATCTGCCTGCCCATGTGGAACACTCAAGGGACACAAGTTCAGTCCTTGGGTTGGGGAGATCCCCTGGAGAAGGAAATGGCAACCTGTTCCAGTATTCTTGCCTGGAAAATTCCATGGGCAGAGAAGCCTGGTGGGCTACAACCCATGGGCTTGCAAAGAGTCAGACACGACTGAGCAACTGAACACACACACGCAGACTATTGGTCAGTGACCCAAAGAAAGAATCAGTAGGTTAGGGAAGTGGGTGGTATTCTATATATAGATCTGTGAACACTCCTATGCATCAATCCATCTGTACTTATCCACCTCACACCCACACACCTGAAAATGTATTCTTTCTATGAAGTCTTTTTTAAGGAGTTTAATTTTATCTCATTTAGTGAATTGGCATGATCTAGACATTCCTCACTTACTTTTTTGCATTACATAGTTTCATTTATTTATTTTTAAATTTTATTTTATTGTGGTAAAAGTCATATAATATAAAACATACTATTTTAACCATATTTCTTGTACAGTTCAGTGGCACTAAGAATATTAACATTGTGTACAACTCTCACCATCATCCATCTCTCAAAATTTTCACTTTCCTAAACTGAAACTTTGTCTCTATTAAACAGTAAGTCCCCATTCCCCCTGCTCACCCCCCTGAACCCCAACCCTTGGCACCACCCAATGTTCTTTCTGACTCTATGAATTTGATGATTCTAGGTATCTCATGTAAGTGGAATCAACAGTATTTGTCTCCACCTAATGTATATTGGAATGTATGTCCTACAAACAGTTGTTCCTTCTTTTTTTCCCTTGTGCTATACAGTACTTTTGTAAGCACAACCTATCCTGTGAATTTTGCCTCAGTGAGCATTCTGGAAGAAGCAGTCCTGTTTCCATATATGCCCACCCTGGCCATAGTGATTGAACTAAAGATAAAAGATATGATCCCAGTCCAAATGATTCATTGACCAACCAAGAACTAGTAAGGTTCTCTTTCAAAATGAAAATAAGAAACAATCAGGGAGTCAGGAGAGTGAGTGATACCCATTCATTTTTTCTTGGAATAGAAATGGATTGAGCATTTATGATATGCCAGGAATTGTACTGAAATTAATAGAATTATCCAGAGTCCATGCCCTTTGCAGGGGGAGATGTATTTCACTTAAGTCAAATCAAAATTAAATGATAAATTAATATCTCTGATAAATGCAACACAGGACAATACATGATCCTTTGATAATATAAGCCAGGAATTCTGATTGAGATCAGGCTGGCCAGGAGTGGAAGTGACCGTGAGACTGAACTAAGATCTGAGGATGAAGAGGAGTTAGTGAGGCAAAAATGGAGAGGGGTACCCAGCCAGTGAGGGAATCAGAGGGTCTCAGGTTGGGGAGGGAGGGGTGATTCTGAAAAAGGGGAAGGAAACCAGTGTCATGGAAGAGCAGAAAGATGGCTTGAAAGCGTCTTGGAGAGTAGAAGCCTGACAACGTGAGGTCTTCCAGGTCATGTAATAGAGGTTTATCTTCATCTGAAGAGCTAAAAGACTTTGAGGAGAGATATGATATAAGCCTATTAGTATAAGATCCATCTGGCTCCAATATCTAGAAATGATTAGATGGAGCACAGGTGTGGGTAAAGACTCGGGGAGGCTATTGCAGGACTCTGGGTGAGAGATGTGAGAAGCAAGGGCTTTGTGGAAATGGCAAAATGTCAGGACTAGAGAAAGATTTGGTATGCCAGAGCCACATTTTTTTTTCCTTTTAGTAGCTTGAAAATGGGTTAACTTCTGACTTGTACCACCAGAAAGGGAGATCCTATATCTTGTCTTGGTTATTTTGCTTCTGCAGGCTGAGGTTTGGACCTTAGAAGAAAGATAGTTGGAAATGTAAACTCCCAGTGAGCCATCTCTGCACACATACCAGAGATGCTACAGATGAAGATGAGTGATTAGATCCAGAGCAGGAGAAAACCTAGGAATTAGCCTTAAAGAAACCTTTCAAAGCAGAAAAGCAACAGTAACCTTGCAAAGGCATTGTAGAAAAGCAAAGGATAAAACTTTGGAGACATCTTGTTACACCAAACAAAAGGGAAGAGAGAATTTCAAGGAGGATAAGGCACTCTCACTAGGATGCCTAAAATGAGGGAGACTGGCAACATCCAATGCTGAGGAAGGTCATGAGGAACCAGAATTCTCAATTACTGTCTGTGAAAGCATAGTATGGTGCACCACCTTAGAAAACTCTTTGGTAATTGCTGTAGAAGGTAAACATGCTTTTAGATTATGACCTAGCAATTATTTATACCATTCATAGAGGTTATAGAAAAGAAATGAAAACATGTCTTTGAAAAAGTTCTTTTACAAGAATATTAAATCAACCTTCTTCATAATAGCTCTAAACTGAAAATAGCCTAGATGTACATCAGCAAAAGAATGAACTAAAAACCTGCGGTATATTCATCCAATGAAATACTATCCAGCAATGAACAGGAGTAAACCACTGGTACATGAACACACATATGAATCTCAGAAGCATCATGCAAAATGAAAAAAAGCCAGACACAAGTCATGCAGACCGTAAAATTCCATTTACATGAAGCTCTAGAACACACAAACCTAATCCATGTGTTAGAAACTAGACTGGCATTCAGCTCTGATAGCATAGCTGAGGGGTTGACAGGAAGGGGATAGGAGGCAATTTTCTGGATGGTTAGAAATGTTCTGTATTTTGATAAGAGTGTGTATTATATGTGTGTATGTACTTCTCAAGACCAATCAAACTGTACACTTAAGATCTATGTATTTCACTGTATGTAAATTATATCTGAATTAATAGAAAAGGAATTCAGCTGAGACAGACAATAGAGTGAGAACTGATAAATAGCTGTTAGAGTCAGTAACAAGAAATACCACTGTAACTTCATAAAATACACACATAGCTGATAAATGCATTAATTAGCATGGACAAATCTTTCCAGAAGTTTGGGAAGAGGGACATAAGGTATACCAGGGAGTTATGGGAGGCAGGTACAATGTGGGCCTCCTTTAAATGGTGTTTGAATAAAATATATGTCCATTGGCAGATGAATGGAAAAGGAATTTGTGGTACATATACACAATGGAATATTATTCAACTATTAAAAAGGAGAGCATTTGAGTCAGTCCTAATGAGGTGGATGAACATAGAGCCTACTATACAGAGTAAAGTAAGTCAGAAAGAGAAAGACGAATATCATATATTAATGCATGTATATGGCATCTAGAAAGATGGTACTGATGATCCCATGTGCAAGGCAGGAAAGGAGACACAGACATAGAGGGCAAACCTTCAACAGTGTGGGAGGAGAGGGTGGGATGACTTGAGGGGATAGCATTGAAACATACACTTTAGCATATGTAAAATAGATAGTAAGTGGGACTTTGATGTATGAGGCCAGGAACCCAACAGTACTCTGTGACAACTTAGAGGGATGGGGTGGGGAGGGAGGGAGGGAGGAGGCAGGTTCAGGAGGTTGGAGGTACATGTATGCCTATGGCTGATTCATGTTGATGTATGTCACAGGCCATCACAATATTGTAAAGTAATTATCCCCCAGTTAATAGCAAGGTGACAAAAATAAAAATGTTGATGGAAATATGGCTTGAATAAAGGCAGATATAAGTTTGTGACTGGAAAGATGAGGGACCTTATATCTGATGGTTTCTGTTTTCCTCGGAAGTTGGATTGGAGTCATCTTCTGAGAATGATGGGAATTGGAGATTTGAGGGTGAGGAAGAAATTCTGAAATATTTGAGTTGGAAAGCAGGATTGTAGATTTGTAGAAGTATCCAGAGGAAGCCACATTGGGTCATGTGCAAGAGGAGTCAGTGGGGGGGATAGTTTCAGGTAAAAGGCATGGTTGCTGAGAGAGGCCTTCTGGCTCCCAAGGGAAGAGACTGGTCCTGACCTCTGGGCAGATTCACAGTGAGGCTGTATGAACTCTTAGCTGTTCATCTGGATCTTATTTGAGTAGGTTTCTATTTCCTCCAGCCTAAAGAAAGCCATAAGTAGGACTTTCTAGTTCTGCTTCTTTCTGCACTAGAGATACCAGCTATTCTCAAGTCTGCATCTTTAGTTTTCATGCTCTGAGAGGATATTTTCAATTCAGTAATGAGTACATATTGGGCTAGCCAAGAAGTTTGTTTGGATTTTTCTATAACATCTTACAGAAAACCCAAAAAACTGTTTGGTAAACTCAGCATACATACATACATATATATATATATGTATGTATGTGTGTGTGTGTGTATGGGCTTCCCTGGTGGCTCAGACAATCTGCCTGCAATGCAGGAAATGGGGTTCCATCCTTGCGTGAGGAAGATCTAGAGAAGAAAATGGCTATACCCACTTCAGTATTCTTGTCTGGAGAATTACATGGACCAATGCCTGTGAAAAGAAGAGAACTGAAAGGCAAAAGAGAAAAGGAAAGGTATACCCATTTGAATGCAGAGTTCCAAAGAATAGCATGGAGAGATAAGAAAGCTTTCCTCAGTGATCAGTGCAAAACAATAGAGGAAAATAATAGAATGGGAAAGACTGAAGATCTCTTCAAGAAAACTAGAGATACCAAGGGAATATTTCATGCAAAGATGGGCACAATAAAGGACAGAAATGGTATGGACCTAACAGAAGCAAAAGATATTAAGAAGAAGTGGCAAGAATACACAGAAAAACTATACAAAAAAGGTCTTCCTGACCCAGATAACCACGATGGTGTGATCACTTACCTAGAACCAAACATCCTGGAATGCAAAGTCAAATGGGCCTTGGGAAGCATCACTACAAACAAAGCTAGTGGAGGTGATGGAATTCCAGTTGTGCTATTTCAAATCCTAAAAGATGAATTGATGTATGAGGCCAGGAACCCAACAGTACTCTGTGACAACTTAGAGGGATGGGGTGGGGAGGGAGGGAGGGAGGAGGCAGGTTCAGGAGGTTGGAGGTACATGTATGCCTATGGCTGATTCATGTTGATGTATGTCACAGGCCATCACAATATTGTAAAGTAATTATCCCCCAGTTAATAGCAAGGTGACAAAAATAAAAATGTTGATGGAAATATGGCTTGAATAAAGGCAGATATAAGTTTGTGACTGGAAAGATGAGGGACCTTATATCTGATGGTTTCTGTTTTCCTCGGAAGTTGGATTGGAGTCATCTTCTGAGAATGATGGGAATTGGAGATTTGAGGGTGAGGAAGAAATTCTGAAATATTTGAGTTGGAAAGCAGGATTGTAGATTTGTAGAAGTATCCAGAGGAAGCCACATTGGGTCATGTGCAAGAGGAGTCAGTGGGGGGGATAGTTTCAGGTAAAAGGCATGGTTGCTGAGAGAGGCCTTCTGGCTCCCAAGGGAAGAGACTGGTCCTGACCTCTGGGCAGATTCACAGTGAGGCTGTATGAACTCTTAGCTGTTCATCTGGATCTTATTTGAGTAGGTTTCTATTTCCTCCAGCCTAAAGAAAGCCATAAGTAGGACTTTCTAGTTCTGCTTCTTTCTGCACTAGAGATACCAGCTATTCTCAAGTCTGCATCTTCAGTTTTCATGCTCTGAGAGGATATTTTCAATTCAGTAATGAGTACATATTGGGCTAGCCAAGAAGTTTGTTTGGATTTTTCTATAACATCTTACAGAAAACCCAAAAAACTGTTTGGTAAACTCAGCATACATACATACATATATATATATATGTATGTATGTGTGTGTGTGTGTATGGGCTTCCCTGGTGGCTCAGACAATCTGCCTGCAATGCAGGAAATGGGGTTCCATCCTTGCGTGAGGAAGATCTAGAGAAGAAAATGGCTATACCCACTTCAGTATTCTTGTCTGGAGAATTACATGGACCAATGCCTGTGAAAAGAAGAGAACTGAAAGGCAAAAGAGAAAAGGAAAGGTATACCCATTTGAATGCAGAGTTCCAAAGAATAGCATGGAGAGATAAGAAAGCTTTCCTCAGTGATCAGTGCAAAACAATAGAGGAAAATAATAGAATGGGAAAGACTGAAGATCTCTTCAAGAAAACTAGAGATACCAAGGGAATATTTCATGCAAAGATGGGCACAATAAAGGACAGAAATGGTATGGACCTAACAGAAGCAAAAGATATTAAGAAGAAGTGGCAAGAATACACAGAAAAACTATACAAAAAAGGTCTTCCTGACCCAGATAACCACGATGGTGTGATCACTTACCTAGAACCAAACATCCTGGAATGCAAAGTCAAATGGGCCTTGGGAAGCATCACTACAAACAAAGCTAGTGGAGGTGATGGAATTCCAGTTGTGCTATTTCAAATCCTAAAAGATGATGCTGTGAAAGTGCTGCACTCAATATGTCAGCAAATTTGGAAAACTCAGCAGTGGCCACAAGACAGGAAAAGGTCAGTTTTCATTCCAATCCCTAAGAAAAGTGATGCCAAAGAATGCTCAAACAACGCACAATTGTACTCATTTCACATGCTGGTAAAGTAATGCTCAAAATTCTCCAAGCCAGGCTTCAACATTACATGAACCATGAATTTCCAGATGTTCATTCTGGATTTAGAAAAAGCAGAGGAACCAGAGATCAAATTGCCAACATTTGTTGGATCATTGAAAAAGCAAGGGAGTTCCAGAAAAAACATCTATCTCTGCTTTATTAGCTATGCCAAAGCCTTTGACTGTGTGAATCACAACAAACTGTAGAAAATTCTTAAAGTGATCGGAATACCAGACCACCTGACCTGCCTCCTGAGAAATCTGTATACAGGTCAATAAGCAAGAGCTAGAACTGGACATGGAACTAGACTGGTTCCAAATCAGGAAAGGAGTATGTCAAGGCTGTATATTGTCACCCTGCTTATTTAACTTATATGCAAATTACATCATGAGAAATGCTGGACTGGATGAAGCAGAAGCTGGAATTAAGATTTCTGGGAGAAATATCAATAACCTCAGATATGCAGATGACACCACACTTACGGCAGAATGCAAGTAACTAAAGAGCCTCTTGATGAAAGTGATAGAGGAGAGTGGTTTAAATCTCAACATTCAGAAAACAAAGATCATGGCAACTGGTCCTATCACTTCATGGCAAATACATGGGAAAAAAATGGAAACAGTGAGAAGTTTTATTTTGGGGTGCTCTGAAATCACTGCAGATGGCGATTGCAGTCATGAAATTAAAAGACACTTGTTCCTTGGAAGAAAAGTTATTAGCAACCTAACAGCATATTAAAAAGCAGAGACATTACTTTGCCAACAAAGGTCCATGTAGTTAAAGCTATGGTTTTTCCAGTAGTCATGTATGGATGTGAGAGTTGGACTGTTAACGAAAGCTGATTGCCGAAGAATTGGTGTTTTTGAACTGTGGTGTTGGAGAAGACTCTTGAGAGTCCCTTGCACTGCAAGGAGATCCAACCAGTCCATCTGAAAGGAAATCAGTCCTGAATGTTCATTGGAAGGACTGATGCTGAAGCTGAAACTCCAATACTTTGGCTACCTAATGTGAAGAATTGACTCCTTTGAAAAGACCATGATGCTGGGAAAGATTGAAGACAGGAGAAGAAGGGGACTACAGAGGATGAGATGGTTGGGTGGCATCACCAACTCAATGGACGATACTGAGTAAGCTCCAGGAGTTGGTAATGGACAGGGAGGCCTTGTGTTCTGCAGTCCATGGGGTCACACAGAGTTGGACACGACTGAGCAACTGAACTGAACTGAGGAGCCTAATGGGCTACAGTTCAACTGAGTGACTAACACAACAATAATATGTGTGTGCTTGTGTGTGTGTGTGTGTGCACATATGCAAACCTTATTTGAAGTCTCCATAAATGAGCACTGTGCTATCAAAAGATATTGTCCTCCTCCTCTTCCACATACCTCTCTTAGTTTATGTTCTGTCCTCTCTCTCGGGATGCTCCTGTTTATTTGAGTTGAATGCATCTGGGGACACAGAATAGAGAGTGACATGATTTGCTTCACATCTTTACCGTGAGGGACAGCCTGGGACACACGATGTGATGGGAAAATCTCTGAACACCTTAGTTTGACTTGTTTCCCATCTTTGTGGTTAGAGAGTCATTTAGATTTGCTGTCGGTCAGACTCCCTAGGAATAGACTCTGAGATGAGGATTCTTGTGCAAGAAGTTTATTAGATAGTGCTTTTGAGATTGACATCTGGATAGGAAGGAAAGCAGCAGATTATAAAGAGAGAGAAGCTAGACTGCAGTGCAGGTCCAATAAGACCCCATCAGCCCCTTGGAGGCAGTATTCTTGCATTGAATGATCACCAGACTGATGCCGCCCAGGCCATGGGACCTGGCCATTGGAGAGCTGGCTCTGGTTAGCAGAGGACAATTGAAAGAGAGGTTTGCCAGTTAAGAGCATCCCCTACATGTGCCTACAATGAATGGGGCATCTGGGCAGCTTTGGGCAGTGCCACTTAATCATTTTAGCTGATAATCAAACTAAGAAATTTGGTGAATTAAATATTTTTTAACTGCCTGAAAATTTAAGGAAGCAAAATGCTGTATATGAAGTCATTTAATGAGATAAACCTATGATTTATGAACAAAATTGAATATTTAAATCAATTTTTGAGACTGTCCAAATTGTACGTCTATTTGGGTTTTGACAATATCACCAGAATATTAAATTATAAGTCTGTGCATAGATTGAAGGCAGGAGGAAAAGGGGACGATACAGGACGAGATGGTTGGATGGCATTACCAACTCAATGGACATGAGTTTGAGCAAGCTTTGAGAGATGGTGAAGGACAAGGAGGCCTGGCGTGCTGCAGTCCATGGGGTCGAAAGAGTTAGATGCAACTGAGTGACTGAACGACAACAAAATAGAACGTTTGAAAATTCCGGTGAGGCAGTGAATAAGATTTGTAGAGGGTGGTGACTTCACTTGGAAAAGATATCTCTGATTTCTTTCTGCATTTAATTGGAAAGATGAGCCTTCATAAAATCTTAATCTGTATAGTATTTCTCACCACCACTTTTCCCATAAACAAGGCAATTGACCTGGTACCTCAAACAGTATGGAAGATATGCAATGACAGGATTTTTATTCAGTGACAAAAGTTTTGAGATAACTATGATGCATCGTTTAGCAAATGAGACAACTATGACGCATATGACTCCTCCTATTTAGACCATTCTTCCCCAGACATCCTTACCTCAACCTCTGAAGCGTGTGCTTCTAAAGCACTAAACTCTATGAACCCCTTATTCAGACAATTGAATTTTAGAGATCTACTCAGCGAAGAGTTGACTCATTGGAAAAGACTCTGATGCTGGGAGGGATTGGGGGCAGGAGGAGAAGGGGACGACAGAGGATGAGATGGCTGGATGGCATCACGGACTCGATGGACGTGAGTCTGAGTGAACTCCGGGAGTTGGTGATGAACAGGGAGGCCTGGCGTGCTGCGATTCATGGGGTCGCAAAGAGTCGGACACGACTGAGCGACTGAGCTGAGCTGACTCAGGTTTCAGCCTGAATATCCTTATTAAATTAAAAGTGTGTATTTGCCAGAAAAAAAATGAGGCAAGCAACTTTCCTGGCTTAACATAGTAAAACTTCATTCCTCATGAGTACTGCTCTGTGTGGGTTGAGTGGCCTTTTCTCCAGGAGGTAGTGACCTCTGGACCACGTGGCCACAGCCAGGGAGGGGGTGGATAGGTGAGGTTGAATGAACCTGTGTCACTGCTGCCCATGGGCCACTGGTGGGGTCCAGACAGCTGTGAGAGAGGAGAGGAGCTGTGAGAGAGCATGTGGACATTGGATGAGCAATTTAGAATGATTTAAAAGTCAGTGTTTTATTAATTAAGCTACCTGATGCAAAAAAGAAATGTTACTTTCCTCAATATAGAATTATTAACCCATTGAAGATAGAGGTCAGTATTTAGGCTCATGGAATTGGAGTCAAAAGGGGACTTCAGCATCCAAATCAGAGGTTTCCACACTGTGTCTGGAGGATTTCCCCCAGAGTTTGGGGAGTGATAGTGAGCAGAGAAGAGAAAGTTGGTGAACAGAGTCTGAGCCCATGAATGCTATAGTGCCATAGCTCCTGCTTTAACCCCAGATCTCAACTTTAGCTGTTTTATAGTTTGCAATTTGGGTATCTTACTAAAAATAAGAACAGTTTTGCAGCTAAAGGAAATGTCTGAAAACCATTCATCCATTCCGATACTATTCCTTTCATAGCTGTGGAGGTTTATTCATCCATTTAACCAATATCTCTGAGTACTTGCTATGCAGGAGGTGCTGGTGTAGGTTGTGAGAGCAGGATTCCTGTCCTGCCTAAGAGAACACTCTGGCATGTCCCAGAGAGCGCCAGTGCCCCCAGCATCCAAGTAAGATCTAGAGCCCATTTCCCTAACTCTCAGCCCCGACTGAAATTACAGTACTTTGTGAACTGAGACTATTTTGAAGACTGCTCAGAAATGACTAGCTCTGGAGTGTCTATACTTCCCATGGAAGATGGCATCTGTCTCGGAGAAAGAACACTAAATCCCTTGAAGTTTGTTTCTTTTTTTAAAGTCCAAAAGATAGGCATCATTTGGACTTCTTTTCTTCCTCACTTCTATATCTAGTTGACCAAGGAATTTTCCTCTCAGAGTCCAGCATGCATCCATTGCTGCATGCATGCTAAATCGGTTCAGTTATGTCCGACTCTTGTGACGCTATGGATGGTAGCCCAGCAGGCTTCTCTGTCCATGGTATTCTCTAGGCAAGAATACTGGAGTGGGGTGCCATGCTCTCCTCCAGGGGATCTTCCCAAACCAGAAATTGAACCCACATCTCTTACCTCTCCTGCTCTGGCACGAGAGTTCTTCACCACTAGCACCACCTGGGAAGCCCCATGCATCCGTTAGGACCAAGTATTATCGTTAACAACTAGCATTTGTACCTGGAGCAGAATGTGCTTGCATGCACACTCCTTGTATGTTCTTACTCTGGTGCTATGAAGTAAGACAATTATTACTACTATTTGTACTTACATTAAATAGAGAAAAAAGTGATTTAAGTTAAGATTACACAGAATGAGCAGTGAATGGTCCATGGACTTGGGAAATAAACTTCATTACTATGTGTTATTACAACCAGATACTGAAATACAAATCATAAGGGAGAGTTTCTCTGATTGTGCACACTTACCACTCCTTGTGGCCCGAATTATTGTGGGATGCAGAGGAAGGAGAGCTTAAATGTGTGAATTTCAGAATCAAAGAGGCCTGGGTGTGCATCCCAGACTCTAGGGCCCACTGTGTGATCTCGATCAGCCATGTTTCCCTCCAAGGTCTCATCTGTGTTACAGAGCTGGTGGAGCAGTAACTAAGAGAGCAACAGTTACGTGATACACTTGGCACAACTCCATCCAAGGGCAGCATTAACAACTTCGGGCTGTCATAATTGGTATTTATAACAGTGGGAAAGTAAACAGTACTGTGCACTCAGTATTCACGTCTCTTTGAGTATAAAGACAGGTGCAACTACACTGTGAGCCCTGTTCCAGCTCAGAGGTACGGAACTTGCTGTGTTGATGCTACATAAAGGAATTTTAAATCACAACTGGAGCCTCTTTCTCAAGTGTGCTGAGCCTGAATACCCTATTCATTGATGTGGCTTTAGCACAATTCAGTTACCTGAGCTTTGGGAACACACAGAAGAAGGGGGTGCTTTTTTATCCAACTTGGGTAATATCCTGATTTTAGCAGCATTTTGAAATAGGTTTACCATGCATTATACCAACAGATTTAACTCTTCCCTTTTGTTGTTTTACTAAGGAAACATTTTGACTCACCTATTTGGTTTATAATCTCAGATGAATGCATAGGGATTTACATACATAATTCATATGGTTTGTATTCAGTGAGACAGACTGAAACTCAAATATCCTATTTTCAACCAGAAATAATCTTTGTACAAGACTGCCTTATTTCAAAAATTAACAGATTTTCACACTGAATCAATGATATTCCTGAGTAAGTACTCATAATAAATGCTGAATAAAATATAAAAATGTTCTTCAAAAACATTGTTTAAATGAAAGGCAAGAACGAATTTATACTGGTGAATAGTTGGAATAATGCTGACATTTTTATACAAAATTGGAAGGAATGAGAATAAATTTCTGGTGTTTTAAAGAGATAAATGCATCATAGGTCTGTACCTTTGCTGAGACTAAAGTGTAATGAAAAAACCTGAAGGATATAATAAAAATATCTAACCATCACTACCAACTTCTAGCTTATAGCAAGTATTTATGAGTGTGTGTGTCTGTACGTGTGTACAAATCACCACATATATCAAAATGCCTGCTTTTAACTCATGAGAAAATCAAGTGCTCATAATAATGACCTCTGTTTTATTGGTGAAACTCTGGCAAATTGAATATATATTCTACAGCATTTAATGCAAATTTTCCAAACAATAAAGCTCCTTCTAGATGCTTGTTCCTTGGAAGAAAGACTATGGCAAACCTAAACAGCATATTAAAAAGCAGAGACATTACTTTGCCAGCAAATGTGCATATAGTCAAAACTATGGTTTTTCCAGTAGTCATGCATGGATGTGAGAGTTGGACCATAATGAAGGCTGAGCACCAAAGAACTGATTTTTTTAAATGGCAGTATTAGAGAAGATTCTTGAGAGTCCCTTGGACTGCAAGGAGATCAAACCAGTCAGTCCTAAAGTAAATCAATCCTGAATGTTCATTGGAAGGACTGATGCTGAAGCTAAAGCTCCATTACTTTGGCCACCTGATGCGAAGAGCTGACTCATTATAAAAGACTCTGATGCTGGGAAAGTTTGAAGGTGGGAGGAGAAGGGGACAACAGAGGATGAGATGTTTGGATGACATCACCAACTCAATGGATATGAATTTGAGCAACCTCTGGGAGACAGTGAAAGATAGGGAAGCCTGGCATACTGCAGTCCATGAGGTAGCAAAGAGTTGGACACAATTGAGCAACTGCACAAAAACAATAAATATAGTGATGACTTGGGCTTCCCAGGTGGCAAGTGGTAATGAATCTATCTGCCAGTGAAGGAGACACCAGAGAACCAGGTTCACTCCCTGGGTAGGGAAGATCCCTTGGAGGAAGAAATGGTAACCCAGTATTCTTACCTGGAAAATCTCATGGACAGAGGAGCCTGGTGGGCTACAGTCCATGGGGTTGCAAAGAGTTGGACATGACTGAGTGACTGAGCATACACACAATGATGACTTAAAAGAATCAGTGTAAATCTGAGAATTAATCCTTAATTTTGTTTCCTTCAAATTTGAAATTAAAAGGCTAAGCTGTTTGCCTGAATCCCACCAGCATCATTAAATCTTTTATGCTCTAGGTCTATATGCTGCTGCTGCTACTAAGTCGCTTCAGTCATGTCCGACTCTGTGCGACCCCATAGATGGCAGCCCACCAGGCTCCCCCGTCCCTGGGATTCTCCAGGCAAGAACACTGGAGTGGGTTGCCATTTCCTTCTCCAATGCATGAAAGTGAAAAGTGAAAGGGAAATCGCTCAGTCGTGTCTGACTCTTCGTGACCCCATGGACTGCAGCCTACCAAGCTCCTCTGCCCATGGGATTTTCCAGGCAAGAGTACTGGAGTGGGTTGCCATTGCCTTCTCCCTTAGGTCTGTATGAGCGGTGGTTAATCTTAAGGTAGATAACTATATGTCTGCTTACCCTTTCGACTCTTGGTTCTGGTGGGCAGGTTATCTGCCCCTCCCGTTGACACCCTAAAAGATGGCACTCTTGGGGTTTCAGTTTCTGTTTTTCTTTCTTTCGGGAAGAAATCATAGATAATTTAGGCAGAAATTTAGGGACTTTATCTCTGTCTTCCTTTCTTTGCTCTCTCTCCTCCTCATTACAAGAGATGGAAATCTGAGAGCCTCAGTGGGGAATTTTCCCAGAAGGGATAGATGAAATATCCATTCATCTATAATGCCAGTCATTTCCAGGGAGGAGTGATATTTCTTATTTGGCCCTTGGGCTCTGCTCTGCCGGGCAAACCCAGCTGTTCAAGTGATCCTCCCAGGGCTGAAGGAAGGGAGACTTTTTAGGAGAGAAGCTATGCAGATAGGAGTAAACTCCTTCTGGGAAAATCAGCCTCCCAGGATGAAGTCAGCATCTTGGACTCTATGGGCATGTGGGGTACTTAATTTACTTGTAGGCAGAACAGAAAATGTGGATGAGGCAGAACAAATTTAGAAAGGAAGAGGATGTTGTGCTGTCTGCACAGTCATTGTAGATCAATGGATATGAATTTGAGCAACCTCTGGGAGACAGTGAAAGATAGGGAAGCCTGGCATACTGCAGTCCATGAGGTAGCAAAGAGTTGGACACAATTGAGCAACTGCACAAAAACAATAAATATAGTGATGACTTGGGCTTCCCAGGTGGCAAGTGGTAATGAATCTATCTGCCAGTGAAGGAGACACCAGAGAACCAGGTTCACTCCCTGGGTAGGGAAGATCCCTTGGAGGAAGAAATGGTAACCCAGTATTCTTACCTGGAAAATCTCATGGACAGAGGAGCCTGGTGGGCTACAGTCCATGGGGTTGCAAAGAGTTGGACATGACTGAGTGACTGAGCATACACACAATGATGACTTAAAAGAATCAGTGTAAATCTGAGAATTAATCCTTAATTTTGTTTCCTTCAAATTTGAAATTAAAAGGCTAAGCTGTTTGCCTGAATCCCACCAGCATCATTAAATCTTTTATGCTCTAGGTCTATATGCTGCTGCTGCTACTAAGTCGCTTCAGTCATGTCCGACTCTGTGCGACCCCATAGATGGCAGCCCACCAGGCTCCCCCGTCCCTGGGATTCTCCAGGCAAGAACACTGGAGTGGGTTGCCATTTCCTTCTCCAATGCATGAAAGTGAAAAGTGAAAGGGAAATCGCTCAGTCGTGTCTGACTCTTCGTGACCCCATGGACTGCAGCCTACCAAGCTCCTCTGCCCATGGGATTTTCCAGGCAAGAGTACTGGAGTGGGTTGCCATTGCCTTCTCCCTTAGGTCTGTATGAGCGGTGGTTAATCTTAAGGTAGATAACTATATGTCTGCTTACCCTTTCGACTCTTGGTTCTGGTGGGCAGGTTATCTGCCCCTCCCGTTGACACCCTAAAAGATGGCACTCTTGGGGTTTCAGTTTCTGTTTTTCTTTCTTTCGGGAAGAAATCATAGATAATTTAGGCAGAAATTTAGGGACTTTATCTCTGTCTTCCTTTCTTTGCTCTCTCTCCTCCTCATTACAAGAGATGGAAATCTGAGAGCCTCAGTGGGGAATTTTCCCAGAAGGGATAGATGAAATATCCATTCATCTATAATGCCAGTCATTTCCAGGGAGGAGTGATATTTCTTATTTGGCCCTTGGGCTCTGCTCTGCCGGGCAAACCCAGCTGTTCAAGTGATCCTCCCAGGGCTGAAGGAAGGGAGACTTTTTAGGAGAGAAGCTATGCAGATAGGAGTAAACTCCTTCTGGGAAAATCAGCCTCCCAGGATGAAGTCAGCATCTTGGACTCTATGGGCATGTGGGGTACTTAATTTACTTGTAGGCAGAACAGAAAATGTGGATGAGGCAGAACAAATTTAGAAAGGAAGAGGATGTTGTGCTGTCTGCACAGTCATTGTAGAGTCTGGGCACCCCCCTATTATTTTCCCTTCATTGTGATGTGATGTTTTGTTCAAGCCTAAATGAACCTTTTATCTGGTAATTAACTTTTTTGCAGTGTTTCTCCTACCACCATATATTTTTGTTTAGAAAATTAAGACCCAGAGCCACAGTCAGTGTTTGTTTTGCAGAGAATGTATTTAAACCCGTACGAGTTGATTAGAGGGTAAAACGAGAAAGTTAAAGCTTATTTAATCTCCACCTCCTTGATTGGCCCATGTATCAATATTTTCATCCTAGTGTCTTTGGGGTTTCTTTTTTACTTATATTCATTGAATTTGTTTCTGAATTCATCTTTCTAACATTACATGACCTGTGCAACCATCAGTGAGTTTAGTGGCCTCCTTTTGAGGACTTGCACCTCAACGAACATGAACATGAGTACTCGACTCTGAGCTTGAAATGTCTGTGTGGGAGCCCCTATCCTAGTCACAGGTTAGCTCAGGAGATCCTGGATTTTAGACCCGATTCTATTATCTGTAATCTAACCCTCTAGGGTCTCTGAGTTGTCAAGAATGTTCCATTCTTCTTAATTCATTAATTTATTAATTAAAATAATGTTCTGGCTCTGGCTTGTGGAGGTGTTCTAAAATGAACAACTATTACATTGTAAATTACTGCTGATCTTATTAAACGTTCAGGAAGCTCTGTTTTTTATGTACATGTCAGAGTGAGTTTTTAATTTATCCGAAGAGGCTTGTAATTATTGTAATGCTGACCATAAAATGTATGCTCTTTGGATCAGAAAAAAAATTGTATGGATTCAGTCTTTGGTTCGATGTAATCTGAACTGGAAACTGTGCTTCCTGGCATCCCTGTATTGTAGTCATCCTGCCCTCTGCCCTCTCACAAAGCACAAGGGCCACCTGGACGAGAAGTCAGCCCATTTCTTTCGCAACACTGATTGTTTGCACTGAGCAGAATGGTCAGAAACTGCAGTTCAGGTTTCTGTTTAAAGATCTACAGCAGAAAAGAGTTTATTTACTCTTAGGAAAGAACTTATTAGTGCTAGACGATCTTGAAGTCTGTGGAAATCAGAGAGAAGCATTTCTCTGCACACACTTGTTCTCAGATCAGGAGAAAATAAAAGATTACTGCCCATTTGATAGACTGTCAGCTAAGCTGACAATCCAATCCTTCAGAGGAAATCTGAACATTCCATATTTTTAAAATATATAACTTTAGGAGGATGGAGAGCAAAATAAAATGTAGGTTTCAGTGTGTTTTTCTGACAGTGGAAGCTTTGTCACACTGTGAAATATTGTGTATTTTTGGACTGGACAGTTTTTAATGCTGTCTGTGAGGTCCCTGGACTGACCTCCAGACGGGTCTGGCGCAGTTGCTGATGGCCAGTTGGTGCGCAATATCCAGTCCATGGGATCATGAAGAGTTGAACACGAATGGGCTACTGAACACCAACTGATTTATATTCGTTAGGTTCATGTTTTTCAAAATCCACTAAATGCTGCTACTGCCACTCTGAACTTTCACCCGAAGTTTTTGACTTGAACTTATTCCTTCCTGGTGACTTTCTTGATCTCATCAAGGCACTTACCCTCTTTTCTCTGTTCCGTGTCCTTTGTGATCCAGCATTGCTTTTAGACATACTTCATACACATTTTTGACGATGTGTGGTACACACGATGTCATTGTCCTTTGTGTGTACATCCTGTGCTTTTGGTAGTATGAAGATGCAAGGGATAAAGGAAGTTAGTTAGGGTTGTGTCTAAGTAAATTTGGGTATGTCAGGGAAAATGTGTATAAGATATCCTCCAATAGCTCAGAAGTTTGTCCCAAGTCAAAGGTTAAATGCAAGAACCTGGGAGGGCTCCCAGCTCCAAAGAATCAGAGGCGTCAGTGAGTCTGGCTCCACAAGAGAGACTGGGTTAGAAAAAATTGCAAGAGTGATGCTGATGGTGAAGTTAAATCTAATTTGTGCATTTGGTTCCTAAGGCAATACAGTGATCAGGCAAAACTTGAATATTGTTGAAATTGCTTTTGAAAACTCTGCCAGAGGAGTCACATTGAAGGTAAACATATCCTGTCCATCACATCCACACAGGCATTCACCTTCTGGGCCTAGAGGAGGCAGCTCTGTTGAACACAAGAAGATGTTATTGGCTTGTGCTTTAAGGTCCATGTTAGATAAAATATATGCATCGCTATACCATTGAATCCAGTGACTACCAGTGTCCTTTAGTTGGAGAAGGTTTCTCTCAATTGGTGAACCTGAACCTGAACGTAGGACCTGAGGCTGCCTTGAGTGGAAAATTTGCATGCTTACTCAGAGTAAATGCTTATGGAGAAAATTGGAACACTGAAGGGATTCCTGTTGACTATTTAAAATTTTTCTTGCCTACTTCTCTCCCATAAGTGTGGTTCCATTCTCATAAGCTAAGTGATTGTACAACGCAAACACACATTGTTTGTGGTCAGTTGGCCAAAGCAGAGGAAAGAAGATTCCCAGGATCTTCATACTCCATTTCTTGGTGGATGAAGCACTGGAAATAAAAATGTCCATTGGTAAAGATTTCTCTCTTGGATATCCATTGAATGGATTACCTCTACAGAAATGGGCTAGATGTGTTCTCACAAAACGACATTCACCAGAGACTTAAAATATGCAAAACTTTGGAAACATTTGCTTCCTTACCACACATCAGTCTAATGATTAAGGACTGAAGGCCATTTGTTTGTCAAAAATCTGGCAGTGCTTGAAAAATGTAAGGCATCACCTGGCCCTGGCGTATCAGTGTATAGAAGGGACATAGAAGTGTATGAAAGGGGCACATGTTGCAGCCCTTGTAGGGCTTCCCTCTGAACTTGGCCTTCCTGTTTCTCCTACACTTGACATCATCACATCCCCACTTAAGACCTGAGAGTGTGAAGTCCCCTCAGGGGTGCGTCTACTGAATGGATGGAGCACTCCGTCCACACCAGGGCCAACGTTCATATTTAGCGTCAGTGTGGCCTTGTGTTCTCAAGTTCTTGCTGCTCCCCACTTCACAGAAGGTTTTTATTAAATTTTCAGGTTCATTCAAATCCACAGGAGTGTTTGGAATTGTATATAGAAGAAAAATAATCTGAAGTTGAGGAATTAGGCTTAAAAACTGGCATTCAACTTTTCTGTAGTCTATGAACTTATATCAGAAGGGGATATAAGAATGTGCTTCAAAGATCCAGGGCCAGTTATTTCATTGTTTTTAGGTAATATGTTTTTCACTCAATCAAAATATATTTTGCTATAAAATGTTTGTAAACAAAGTCTCTGACCCTCAAATTAATTATTTCTCAACATTCATTCTTTCCCTGGTTCCTTATTTCTTCCAACTTAACTCTGATCTCTAAAATATTGGAATAGAATTTAAATATCCTACCTTCTTATTGCTATTGTTTATCATAATTTCTATTACATTATAATATATATATTTTTCTGTAATGACTGTTAGCTTTAATAACTTTCTTCCCTATGCTAACATATTTATTTAAAATTTTGTAGCATTGTTCCCAAGGCTGGTTTCCATAATCTTCTCCAAACAATGACTTCTTGTAATGAAAGGGAGCCTCTTCAATGGTAAAAATGGTGTTCAGAGGTCTTGGCAAATATTAGCCCTTAGAAATGAACACAGGCTTAACTATTCAATTTAATTGAACAAATATTTATTAAGTATTATGTGTCAGATGCTGAATCATATTGCCCAATACAAAAAATCTATTATTAAAATAAGTGGAATTTTAATGGAGAGAAGCATTTGCTGCCTTCTTTGAAGCCAGTGGCATGGGAAAGAAGGATTTGATGTTTCAGTATTATTTTGCAAACAAAAGATAAGTATTTTTATTACAAAACCCTTGCTAAAAACAAATGTGAAAAACAGAATTCATGCAAGCTTCTTGAATTTCATGCACTATCTTTTGTTCTGAAAACAATTGACTGCAATCAGATATAGTTTGAACTTTTTAAAGGAAGTGCACTCAAACATTTTTTTTAAGCCATAAGCCACCTTGATCCATTATTAAATCTGTTTGCTAATGCCTTAATATAGTCACAATGCTTTGAAATTCTAAGTTGTGTAGTTTGCATTAAAATACATACTTATTTAAAATATGGAAATATGTTATACCACTTAAATGATTAGGAATATAATTTTGTTTTGCAAAATATCTGTAAACAGATGCTTATGGTAAAACATTCCTGGGAGATAGTTCGGCTTGGCTCATCCAGCAACAGGACAAATGAATGAGTTTTCATGAGTGCTCCTTGTGGGGTGGGGGAGACTGGAAGGACAGGATGGGTGATTGACCACCAAGTATTTTTTAGATTACAGTGTTGTTTAGGGGAATCTTTTCATATATCTTATAATCTTCTTTAAATGTGTTTGAAAAATATATTCTATAACCCCCTCCCCCATTCTGTTTCTATTTGTACTGGGATTTTTATAATGTATCATCCTTAAATAGAGAACAGTTGCATCTAATCCTATTTAAAATGGTTGCTAAGGGACTATTCAGAGGAGCTTAGAAATGAGTCCAGATCTCTCTTTAAGGAGTAAAGGAGAAAAAGTAAAGAAAAGAAAATATATGGAAAGAATTCTTACATATGAATTTGTGTCACACATTTCCTTGTGTTTGGATGTAGGATTCATTTCCCAATCTGTGAAGTCTAGGCCTCCCCTGAGCCCTGAATCTTCACCCCATTTGCTGGCCCCCTGTATACCTGAGGACCCTCCAAAGGCACACAGGATCAGGCAGAGAGTGCAGGGTAAGAGTGATGCACCCTTCTAGGACAGCTCAGGCCTGATAGAAAATGATAACTAGGTTTCCATGCATATCTACTAACCAGCTCCTCCAGAGAGGAGATAAGGGTCCTTGCTGTGGGGAGGGAGAGTCAGGCCAGCTGACCAAGGGTTCTCCAAGGTCCATTTAAGGAAATATAGAAGTTCCTGCTCTTCCTATCTTGGGATGAATCAGATGTGATGGATGCACATTATGTACACACACACACACACATACACAGGGCTTTCCTGGGGACCCAGCAGCAAAATATCCACCTATAATGCAGGAGACACAGGAGAGCCCTGTGTCAAGAAGATCCCTGTGCTGGAAAGATCCCATGGACTAGGAAATGAGAACCCACTCCAGTATTCATGCTAGAAAAATCCCATAGACAGAGGTGCCTGAAGGGCTGCAGTCCATAGGGTTGTAAAGATTTAGACATGACTTAAGTGAGTGCACACACACATATACACACACATATGTGTTTATAAACACACATATAAGCATACACACATGTAGTTATGCACACATACTTGTGTGTGTGTGTATATATACACCCACACATAATACATATATGTATATATATATATATTCACATTTACATATACATAAATATGTGTGTGTATATATATTTCTCTTCATTTGTGTGAATTATTTTAGTTTTTCTCTGTGATGGGAAAAATATGAACTCCAAGGCTTGCTATAACCCAGGTAGAGTATATTTCTACTCTAAACATTATTTGCTTTTTTTGGCCTGTTTCAAAAACAGGAGCTCATAAGAGGGAACTGTGAGTGCCAACTAGACATTTCTTTTGACAAGCATTAAGTAACAGATCTAGTAGCTTACAAAACAGTTAAGAGTAGACAGACAGGAGTGAAGAGGGTTTTTTAAAAATCAAAACCTGTCCAGAGAGTTTAGAGCAAAGAATATAGTGAAAATCTTAGGATGAATTAGTTCTCAAAAACTAAAGGTGGAACTAAGTTGAGATTACATATGATGCTTTAATAATGAAGGTGTCAATTTATTTTCAGGTGTTTCTATTTAAAACAAGAGCTACATACATATGTTCATATACCAATGCTGGCTAATATTTATTGATTATAGATTGGTCACTCTATAAAATGGCAAAATCAGGTCAGAAATTGTTATGGTCTTCATCTCATTTTGCCGAACAGCTTTGAGATCTATCCAAGGCACCGTAATTTATTGTTTGCTCTTTATAAAGCAAACATAACTCTTTAGGGAGAAATGACCTTTGATTGCTAGCCTGTCATGTCCAAACAAATCAAATCTTAGGAAACATAAAGCGTGCTACAAACTTAAGGCCTTTTCTGCTGGATTTAAGTTTTATGAGGATCTATCTGGGTCATCTTAAGATGCTGACCTCTGTGTTTCCTTCAGGAGTGTCTAAAATACAGTGAAACTCAGTGGGTGCTCTTGTTCTAGTGAATTTAAGTATATAAGCATTTATACTATGATTTGAGAAGCTTGGTTTTCATAATCATAATGCCAGTTGCAGAAATATTGCTAAGTTATGCACATAGACCCAAGGCTTCCTTTTCTTCTATGTGTGGATTATTTGGTGTTTTTCTATTACTCTGAACTCCAAGAGTAATAGAGTACTCCAAGAGTACTCTGCCAACCTATATATTGACCACTTTTCTATTTACAAGATTTCCTACCAGTGTTATCTACAAAGTGTACTCCTTCCCCCTTTCGAGGTCTTATTCTTTATATTTCCCCGATCCTGTCATATATGATTTTCATCTTTGCCTCTACTTTCTCTCCAATGAATGATCAAGCTGCTCCCAAAGCAATGAGTCTAGTGACATGTGAGGTCATCTGCCTTTCTTTAAACAATGGTTCCGAAAAGAGCAGCATCAGAGGATCCATTTGCTCTGTGTAGGTGGTCCCAGCTCTTTTCCAACTGTCCACATGCTTTCTATTCAAACACCTCTGTGTCTCCCTCGCTGTCCTTGGCTCCTTCTTCCTCATGTCCTAGAACAGGGGTTCTTCACGGAATATTACATAGCCCTGGCAGGTCGCTCAGCTCTTGGCCTGTCTCCTGTTATCACAGGGTTGTTGGGAGAATTAAATTAGATAATATTTATGAAGCACTTAAAACAATGCCAAGCACAGTAAATTTGAATCATTTGATAAACAAAATAAATGAAAATGGGTGTAGAGGAAAATCAGTGGTGAAGAAACAGATATGCAGGGCATAGGCATCCTTCACTCCCCAGTTCTGTGCATTAGTGGTTAGAGAAGAAGAAATTAACACCAGGAAGAGCTTTGCAACCTGATGGGTCAAAGTTAGTCCTGTGAAAGCCAACTAAAGCCCTGGGCATTCAAAAAGATCGCTTTGTGGATTAGCATGTTTGAGGGAGAGCTTATAAACTGTTTCCAAGGTTACAGAGCATTTTCCAGCAGACTCCTTAGCTAAATCCATTGTCCCACTGAGCAATGATGAAATTTTACTTTTCTATATTCCTTTTAAAATTCAGTGTCTGCTCCTCTTCCAGCAGTTAACAATCACCTGGTATTTATACTGCTAAGAATTTACCCTAACTTTGAGTGGTCTAAGCCAATTTTAAAATTAACCTTATAAGATTATTCTTACTCTAGATTTCTGAATATAATATTAATTTGCTAATCTGAAAGTCATTCATTTCTAGCACCATGAGGAACAAGGCATACATTTTTTAATGTCTTGAGAATCAAAGGGGATATTACTCAGCAAATTGTGTCTTAAAACCCTTTATTCATAGGCAGACACTTTATTCTTAGGCAAACCCTTTAGGGTCTCACACTGAGGCTGTATATTCTAACTTGTTTAGGTAGTAATTAAATGAATTAATTTAATGAGTTAAGAAAGAAAGAAAGAAGTCGCTCAGTCATGTCCGACTCTTTGCGATCCCATGGACTGTAGCCTACCAGGCTCTTTCCTCCATGGGATTCTCCAGGCAAGAGTACTGGAGTAGGTTGCCATTTAGTTGCTTATTGCCAGTTAGGAGGGGAAGGGGATCAACCAGAGGCAGACGCATTCATCTTTTTCACCCAGTCGGTACTTATTTACAGAGTACCTTCAGTCCAGGGACTATGACAACACAGTGGCAACCAGACAAACTCCCTGCCCTCCTGGAGGTTACATTCTGATGGCGTACTGGTGTGATGGATATGGTGAAGTCACTCAGTCGGGTCCAACTCTTTGTGACCCCATGGACTATAGCCCACCAGGCTCCTCCAGCCATGGGGTTTTCCAGGCAAGAATACTGGAGTGGATTGCCATTTCCTTCTCCAGGTGTGATGGAACAGAGCCCGTTTGTATCCCAATGGTTGATAAAAATACTACTTACTGTGTGCCACACCAAGGGTTTCAACCTCTGTATACCTTGGTGCCTCTATATGTGAAGTGAGAATTATGAAGTTACTTATGTTGTAGGGTTATTTTGATGATTAAATGAATTAATATATGTAAAGTGCTTAAAACAGTGCCTGACACACAGTGAGCGCTGTGTAAACATTAGCTTCTACTATTGAGAAGTTATTTAACATGCATCATGTAAAAACATAGATGAGGTGAACTGTGTGAAAGAGACCATTCAACAGTCTACTGCAGAAATTCAGATAAGATATGATTATAGTTTGAACTAGAGCAGAAGTGAGAGTTGGTTGATGAGCAGATTGAGTGAAAGTTATCTAACAGAGATGGAACTGACAAGTTTCTTATAAATTTTAATGTGTGTAAGTGAAAGAGAAGAGTCAACAATCTCCAATTTTGTATGTAGGCATCTGAATGATGGAGGTGCCATTTACTGTAAGTAAGTAAGTGTTAGTCACTCAGTCATGCCTGACTCTTTGTGACCCCATGGACTGCAGCCCACCAGGCTCCTCTGTCCATGAGATTTCCCAGACAAGGATACTGGAGTGGATTGCGATTTCCTTCTCCAGGGGATCTTCCCAACCCAAGAATTGAACCCAGATCTCCTGCACTACAGGCATATTCTTTACTGACTGAGCTACAAGGAATGGTGTCTATTTGAGGATGAGGTCTAATTGGACCAAGAGTCCAGTTTGAGACATTATCACACTGATATGCTGATCAGATAAACAGCTAGAGATACTGGGTAAGCAGCTGAATATTCAAGTTTAAGATACAGAGAGATAATAGGGTTAGGGATATAAATTTGGAGTGACCAGGTTATAGATATTTTGGAAAGTTGAGGAACTTGGATTTTATCACCCAAATCTGAGATAGACAGAGAAGAGAGGAAGAATAAAGAGTGAGCTGCAAGACTGCGAATTTTTAGATGTAGAGAAGAGGGTGCAGGGAGAGTAAAGGAAACAAAATCAAAGTGGCCACTGAAATAGGGAGAAGACTAAGAAAGTGTGGAGTCATGGAAGCCAAGTGAAGCAACAGTTTCAGGAAGGGGAGAGTGACCCAATCTTGCCATGTGTTCTTGAGGAACTGAGTAAAATTGAGCCCCAAGAGGGTCTTAGCCGATTAGACAATGTGAAGGTTGCTGGTTCTCTTGTCAAGAGCATGTGCCTCGGAGTGGTTAAGACTGAAACATAATTTGAGTAGATTCAACAGAGAATGAGAAACTGCAGGGATGGATAACTCCTTTGAAGAGTTTTGACATAAAAGTGCCCGAAAGATTGGGTGCTATTTGCAGAAAATGTGGGGCTATCTTTCTCTTTTTTAGTGGTGTTATCAGAAGTGTATGTACTACTGAGAATGGGTCAAGCTAGGGCTTAAAGGAGAAATCTTGATGGTGCAGAGGACTATGGGGTAATTATGGGACTGAAGTCCTTGAATGGGGAGGAAAGGAGGAGGGGTGGGTGGGGGAACAGAGCATCATAACTGTGTAGAGGGATATTCAGTGGTCACAGAGCCAGGAGGTGGAAGACAGGAAAGTTATGGGAAAATGTCAGAATTCTCCTTTGATCACTTCCTTTCTCAGAAATATAATGACCAGCTGAGAACACTGAGGAGTTAGGGTTGTTCTAGGAGGAAAAGATGCAAAGCAGTAGCCCCAAGAGAGTGGGTGAATAAAATCACCAGAGAAATATAGAGAGTTGAAAGCAGTCTCGACAGTCCCGAGGATTTATTTGAGGCTGGAGATTATAAATTTTTAATTTGAATTTAGTTGACATATTGTGTGATTTTTCACCAGCTGTATTCAGCTGTTTGGATGTAAGCAGTGGGTGAATGGACAGCAGGATTGAACCAGGGTTAGAGTTTCACCAAATGAGTCCGAACACTCAATAAAAGGCGGATGCTCTAAGAGTGTGTGTCACAGTATGGTTATAGGGAATCATGGTCCTTGAAAGCTTCATGGGTAATAGGGTAGAGTCCATGAGTGTAGGTACTTCTGGGCTAGAGGATTGTGAAGAAGGATTTCTAGAGTGAGTGAGCAGAAGAAGAGAAAGTGATCTTAAGTGAGAAGAATCTTTGAAATTGAGAATTGGTCCAGTCTGTGATTGTGGCAGTGGGCAGCTGAGTCATGGCAGTGGACTGGAAAAAGAGGCTGAGCCACTGAGAGGGCAGTGGTCAGATGAATGACCTACATGTGCACTGAAATGAGCTCCTCTAACAAAGTATACTTTGGCCACCTGATGCAAATAATTGACTCATTAGAGAAGACCCTGATGCTGGAAAGATTGAAGGTAGGAGGAGAAGGGGACAACAAAAGATGAGGTGGCTGGATGGCCTCATTGACTCGATGGACATGAGTTTGAACAAGCTCTGGGAGGTGGTGATGGATGGGGAAGCCTGGCATAGAAATATATTTCTGACGGTTCTGTAGGACAGAAACCTGACATCAGGGTGCCAGCGTGGTCAGGTACTGCTGGGAGACCCATTCCAGGTTGCAGACAGCCACATGTTCATCGCATCCTCATGTGGCAGAAAAAAATGAGAGAGCTCCCTGACGTCCCTTTGATAAGGGCACTAATCCCATTCTTGGGGACCCCACCTAATCATTCCACAAGTTGCCACTCTATAATACCATAATATTGGGAGTTAGGATTTCAATGTAAAAATTTTTGGAAGGAGTACAAACATTCAGTCTGTTACAACTAGAGAGAGCAGTGGTGAAGAAAAAGATGATAAGTCACTGCAAATGTTTTAGGTGACCAGGGCTTTGCTTCCAAAGCTACATAGGAGATGTAGGTTCATGGCATGTACTTTGATTTTAAGGGTCTTTTTCTAGGTATGAGAGAGTTTAGTACCTATAATATGCAGGTGCTTCAGGGGATCAAAAGATGCATCAGACAATCATCTTAAGGAGTTTGAAGTCATTTCATAGGTGAGATGAAAACCTTGCATGAGTGATATAGAAGCAAGGTAATGTGATACAAGAGACCATAGCAGTATAGCTAAAACGCAGACTGGAGTTAGCAGAAGCATCTCCTTTCAGATGGGGAAGAATCCATGGTGAGCTATTGGGAAGAAGTGCCTTTCATATGGAATTTGGAGGCTGGAAAGAGTTTTGAGTGTGGAGATAGGATAGAGGAAGCTTCACACAAAGAATAATGGAAGCAAAGACATGGAAATGAAGAATTACAGGGAAAGAGCAAGTGGTGCATCTTGACTTCCAGGATGCTTGAAGAGAGAGAGAGCTGGAAAATCTGAATGGGACCAGATGAAAGGAATCTAATGTCAAACAAAGGCCTTTCCTTTCACAGGCAGCAAGGAGGGGAGCAGAATGTAAAGGCACACAGATGATGTGGTCGCATTTGAGCTTCAGAAAGAGAAGTGACACAGCCACAGGTCCAACGGAGAGAGGAGGAGGAGTCTAGGAAAGAGGCGAGTTAATAGCACAGGCAGAGAGGGGTGTGTAATTATTTTATGACTTACGAAGCCCACCATGGTTGGGATGATAGTAATAATAGCAATGGAAAGGATTGGTGGGGTCAAATTAATAAAAACAAGCAGAGATTCAGTTAACACATATTGACAACTGATTGGATGCACATATTATTGAGAAGTATGGAGTATGAGAGTCAAGAAAATGACAAAGTTGGTGATAAATAGAGGAGAGAGGAAGGAAAGGACCAAAGGCAGGCAGAAAGATGATTAGTTTGGTTTTGGCTTATCTGCAGGTAATCTGAAGGATAACCCTGGGACCTGGGAGTCTTCAGTGCTGATGGGAGGAGTCATGAGCCCAGGTTAGAATGCTGAGGAAAGGGTGGGTGTGAGAGAGAGAGATAAATAGTATCAATGGAAGTCTTTGTGGCACATTTTTATTATGGGGAAGAATGAGGAGAAAGGGCTAGAGATTAAGGCAAATAAGGTATAGTGAGGTCACCACAGAGCACACCTAGGAGACTGTAATGTCCCTGAATCCAAGGAAAAAATTTTGAATGAAAGTGCTATTTAATCAAACAATCCAAGAGTATCGCAAATAAGAATCAAAAATACGTCATTGGATTATTAACTGAGAAATCACAATTGATGGACAATAGCAAAATAACATGAATAACAACCATCACAACAGCTTAGACTTTGTGAACAATTCAACAGCAGCATTTTATCATCAGCAGAGAAAACAAACAGTCCAAACACCAGGAACACGAGAATGTACTCAGGCTTATAGTTTACAGGGCCAGATAGTATGAGATTCAAAGAGTGCAACTCATTTAAACAAACCCTGGAGGAATCGGTAAATTATGGTATGGTTTAATTAGGTCCCATTTGTTTATTTTTGCTTTTATTTCCATTACCCTGGGAGGTCGGTTATAGAAGATCCTGCTATGATTTACATCAGAGAGTGTTTTGCCTATGTTTTCCTCTAGGAGTTTTGTAGTTTCTGTTCTTACATTTAGATCTTTAATCCATTTTGAGTTTGCACAATGAGGGAAACTATACGCAAGGTGAAAAGACAGCCTTCAGAATGGGAGAAAATAATAGTAAATGAAGCAACTGACAAAGAATTAATCTCAAAAATATACAAGCAACTCCTTCAGCTCATTTCCAGAAAAATAAGCTACCCAATCAAAAAGTGGGCCAAAGAACTAAGCAGCCATTTCTCCAAAGAAGACATACAGATGGCTAACAAACACATGAAAAGATGTTCAACATCACTCAGAGAAATGCAAATCAAAACCACAATGAAGTACCATCTCACGCTGGTTAGAATGGCTGCTATCAAAAAGTCTACAAACAATAAATTCTGGAGAGGGTGTGGAGAAAAAAGAACCCTCTTACACTGTTGGTGGGAATGTAAACTAGTGCAGCCACTATGGAGAACAGTGTGGAGATTCCTTAAAAACTAGAAATAGAACTGCCATATGACCCAGTAATCCCACTGCTGGGCATACACACCGAGGAAACCAGAATTGAAAGAGATATGTGTACCCCAATGTTCATCACAGCTCTGCTTGTAATAGCCAGGACATGGAAACAACCTAGATGTCCATCAGCAGATGAATGGATAAGAAAGCTGTGGCACGTATACGCAATGGAATATTACTCAGGTATTAAAAAGAATGCATTTGAATCAGTTCTAATGAGGTGAATGAAACTGGAGCTTATACAGAGTGAAGTCAGAAAGAAACACACCAATACAGTATGCTAAGGCATATATGTGGAATTTTGGAAGATGGTAATGATGACTCTATATGCAAGACAGCAAAAGAGACACAGATGTAAAGAACAGACTTTTGGACTCTGCAAGAAAAGGCGAGGGTGGGATGATTTTGAGAGAATAACATTGAAACATGTCTATTATCATATGTGAAATAGATCGCCAGTCTAGGTTTGATGCATGAGACAGGGTGCTCAGGGCTGGTGCACTGGGATGACCCTGAGGGATGGGATGGGAAGGTCAGGATGGGAAACACATGTACACCCATGGCTGATTCATGTGAATGTATGACAAAAACCACCACAATATTATAAAGTAATTAGTCTCCAATTAAAGATAAAAAGTATTATGGTGTGGTGCAATTGATGCTTATAATATCGAAACATGAGTCTTTAAGGAAAGATCAATTTACATTACAGATATTGGTTTAAAAATCACTGATGTTGAATGCAATATGAACCCTGAATTCCTTCTTGGAACAGTAAAAGAATGCAAGTGAAAAACTAGTGAAATAAAAATTGAGTCTGTAGTTTAGTTAATAGTCATGCACCAATGCTAATTTCTTAATATAATATTCCATGTATGATGGAGCATTAGGGAGGCTAGATGAAGGGTACTGAAAATCCTGTACTGCCTTTGTGACTTTTCTGTAAATTTAAAATTGTTCCAAATTTAAAGGCCCATTTTAAAAATATGTTCCCCCATATTTAGATGTGTAATCTAAACAGGTTTTCCAGCCCAAATAGTTAAATTAATACTTTCGGTGCTTACATAGGTAAATTTTAGTTAATGGAAATTTTATTTTTGAGAACTAACTCATTCCTCAGGTGGTTTTATATGTATGAGGCATTGTTGTTCTGAGGCCAAAGAGTAAAACTGAATAAGATATCCTTTAAGTCACCTCCTTTCTCCAGTTGACTTTTTGATCTATAACCTGAATAGACAGCACCAAATAAATTTATTTGCACAATGAAATCAGATATAGTTTTGTACTTATATTTAGTATTTCTTCATAATAATAATTCATATATACGTTTTTCCTCACTAAGAGCGTAAGACCAGAAAGAGTCATGTGGCCACTGTTTACAAAGAAATAAATATAGTTGACCCTTGAACAGCATGAGTTTAAACTTCCTAGGTCCACTTGTATGTGGGTTTTTTTTCAATAGTAGATACATAACTACATCGTCTGTGGTTGGTTGAACCTATGAATGGGATAGAACCACAGATGTGAGTGTTGACTGTAAATTATTTGCAGACTAATCTTTCAGTTGTTCAAGAGTCAACTTTAAATCATTCTCATTAAGAAAAGGACTGACTTCTCCTTCTGGAACCCCTATAATGAGTCTTTTTGATGAACTAGAGAAAGGAAAGTACATCTTCCCATTTAGAAGTTCATTTTTCCATGGGCAGAATATTTTAGAGGATCCCTCCAGTCAAGCAGCAGAAGTGTGCTGCCTGGGAGACTGGGTCAACTGCCAGGTCTCACTGACTCCAAGACCCTAGACTGCCAGAGAACTAATCCTAGGGAGTATCAAACAGTGAGAACTCACACAAAGGAAACCACTTGAATACAAGACCTGGCATCACCCAACCACCAGTAGCACCCTATGCAGGACACCTCATCTAAAGACAAAACAAAATTACAAACCCAGTCATCAGCAGACAGGATTACCACCTCACTAAGCCTTGCCCATCAGAGGAAAAACAAACAAATAAAAACAGCACAATTGTCACCCTATATGAAGCTTACACAGACCACTGGACCAGCCTTCAGAGAGCAGAAATCAAAAGGAAGAAAGAATTCAAACTTGAAGCCTCGGAAAAGGAGATCTCAAACACAATAAGTTAAAAAAAAATAATGAAAAGGCAGAGAAATACTACACAAATGAAGGAACGAAGTAGAAACACATAAATCCAAATAAATTAAGAGGAATTAGGCAACCTATTTGAAAAAGAATTCCAAATAATGATAGTAAAGATGATTACAAAAAATCCTTGTAAACAAAATGGAGAAAATGTAAAAATCAATTAACAAACACCTTCAAGAATTAAAGAATACACATACAGAGGCAAACAACACAATTACTGAAATTAAAAACACCCTGGAAAGAATCAATAGCAGAATATCTGAAGCAGAAGAATGAATCAGTAAGCTGGAAGATAAAATGGTGGAAACAACTTCTAAACAGCAGATTAAAGTGAAAAGAATGATAAGAACTGAAGATAGTCTGAGAGACCTCTGGGACAATATCAAATGCACCAACATTCAAATTATAGGGGTCCCAGAAGAAGAAGAGAAAAAGAAAGGATATGAGAAAAATTCTGAAGCGATAATAGTTGAAAATTTCCCCGACATGAAAGAGGAAACAGTCAATCAAGTCCAAGAGGCACAAAGAGTCCCATACAGTATAAATCCAAGGAGAAATAGGCTAAGACACATACTAATCTAACTGGCAAAGAATAAACACAAAGAAAGAATATTAAAAGCAGCAAGGGAGAAGCAACAAGTAACATACAAAGAAAACCTCATATGCTTAACAGCTGATCTTTCAGCAGAAAATCTGCAGGCCAGAAGGGAATGACAGGATATATTTAAAGTACTGAAAGGGAAAAATCTACAACCAAGATGACTATACCCAGCAGGATCTCATTCAAAATTGATGAAGAAAGAAAAAGCTTTGGAGACAGCAAAAGTTAAAAAAATTCAGTACCACCAAACCAGCTTTAAAACAAATGTTAAAGGGACTTATATAGTCAAGAAATACAAGAGAAGAAAAAATATCTACAAAATCAACCCCAAACACTTAAGAAAATAGCAATAGGAACATATATCAATAATTACTTTAAATGTAAGTGGATTAAATGCTCCAACCAAAAGACACAGCTTGGCTGAATGGATACAAGGGCAAAACCCATGTATATGCTGTCTATAGGAAACCCACTTCAGACCTCAAGAACACATAGACTGAAGGTGAGAGGATGGAAAACCATATTCCATGCAAATGAGAAGCAAAAGAAAGGTGGAGTAGCAATCCACACATCAGACAAAATAGACCTTAAAATAGAGAAGATTACAAGAGATAAGGAAGGACACTACATAATGATCAAGGGATCAATACAAGAGGGAGACATAACGGTTGTAAATATCTAGGCACCCAACAAAGGAGCACCTCAATACATAAGACAAACACTAACAGACATAAAAGGAGAAATTGACAGTGACACAATAATAGTAGGAGACTTTAACACTCCACTCACACCAATGGACAGATCGTCAAAACAGAAATTAATAAGGAAACACAAGTCTTAAATGATACAGGAGATGAGATGGATCTCATTGATATCTTCAGGACATTCCATCCAAATGCAGAATACACCTTCTTCTCAAGTGCACATGGAACATTCTCTAGGATAGACCACATCTTGGGTCACAAATAAACCTCAGTAAATTTAAGAAAATTGAAATTGTATCAAGCATTTTCTCTGACCACAATGCTATGAGACTAGATATTAATTACAAGAAGAAAGCTAAGAAACAAAAACACATGGAGATTAAACAACACGCTTCTAAATAACCAACAGGTTACTGAAGAAATCAAAAAGGAAATAAAAAAATTTCTAGAAACAAATGACAGTGAAAACACGACAACTCAAAACCCATGGGATGCAGCAAAAGCAAATCTAAGGGGGAAGTTTACAGCAATACAATCCTACCTCAAGAAACAAGAAAAACATCAAATAGACAACTGAACTTTACACCTAAAACAACTGGAAAAAGAAGAAGAAGAACAACAACAAAGAAATCCAAATTAACAGAAGGAGAAAATCTGAGCAGAAATAAATGAAAAAGAAGTGAAAGAAACAATAGTAAAGATTAATAAAACTAAAAGCTGGTTCTTTGAGAAGATAAACACAATTGACACGCCTTTAGCCAGACTCATCAAGAAACAAAGAGAGAAGAGTCAAATCAACAAAATTAGAAATGAAAAAGGAGAGGTTACAATGGACAATGCAGAAATACAAACAATTATAAGAGTCTATTATGAACAACTATATGACAATATAATGGATAACCTAGAAAAAAATGGACAGATTCTTAGAAAAGTTTAATATTCCAAGACTGAACCAGGAAGAAATAGAAATTATGAACAAGCCAATTACAAGCACTGAAATCGAAGCTGTAATAAAAATTCTCCCAAAAAAACAAAAGCCGAGGACCAGATGGCTTCACGGGAGAATTCTATCAAATGATTAGAGAAAAGCTAATGCCTATCCTTCTAAAACTCTTTCAAAAATTTCAGAGAAAGGAGCACTTCCAAATGCATTCTGTGAGGCCAACATCACCCTGATATCAAAATCAGACAAAGACAACATGAAAAAAGAAAACTACAGGTCAATATCACTGATGAACATAGATGCAAAAATCCTCAACAAAATTTTAGCAAACAGAACTCAGCAACACATCAAACAGCTCACACACCATGATCAAGTTGGGTTTAGTCCAGGAATGCAAGGATTCTTCAATATATGGAAATCAGTCAATGTGATACACTATATTAACAAATTGAAATATAAAAAACATATGATCATCTCAATAGATGCAGGAGAAGCCTTTGACAAAATTCTGTACCCATTTATGATTAAAACTCTTCAAAAAGTGGGCATATAAGGAACCTACCTCAACATAGTAAAGGCCATATATGATAAGCCTACAGGAAACGTTCTCAATGGTGAGAAACTGAAAGCATTTCCCCTAAGATCAGGAACAAGATAACGGTGCCCACTTTCCCCAGTAGTATTCAACACAGATCTGGAAATCCTAGCTATAGCAATCAGAGAAAAAAAAGGAATCCAGATTGGAAAAGGAGAAGTAAAGCTCTCTCTGCAGATGACATGATATTCTACATAGAAAACCATAAAGATAGTATCAAAAAATTACTGGGGCTAATCAGTGAATTTACCAAAGTTTCAGGATACAAAATCAATACACAGAAATCACTCTCATTTCTATGTACTAACAATGAAAAATCAGAAAGAGAAAAATTAAGGTATCTATCCCATTCACCATAGCAACAAAAATAATTAAATATCTGGGGATAAACTTAAGGAGACAAAATAACTGTACACAGAAAATTATAAGACATTAATGAAAGAAATCAAAGATGACACAAATAGATGGAGAGATATTCCATGTTCCTGGGTAGGAAGAATTAATATTGTGAAAATGACTATATTACCAAATGCAATCTACAGATTCAATGCAACCCCTATCAAATTACCAATGGGATTTATCACAGAACTAGAACAAAAAATTTCACAATTCATATGGAAACACAAAAGACCAAAATATCCAAAGCAGTCCTGAGAAAGAAGAATGGAGCTGGAGGAATCAACCTTCCTGACTTCAGATTATACTACAAAGCTACAGTCATCAAGACAGTGTGGTACTGGCACTAAAAGAGAAATATAGAGCAATGGAACAAGATAGAAAGCCTAGAAATAAACCCACACACCTATGGATACCTTATTTTTGACAAAGGAGGCAAGAATATACAATGGGACAAGGACAGCCTCTTCAAGAAATGGTGCTGGGAAAACTGGACAGTTATATGTAAAAGGATGAAATTAGAACACTTCCTAACACCATACACAAAGATAAACTCAAAATGGATTAAAGACCTAAATGTAAGACCAGAAACTATAAAACTCTTAGAGAAAAACATAGGCAGAACACTCGATGACATAAATCAAAGCAAGATACTTTATGACCCACCTCCTAGAATAATGGAAATAAAAACAAAAGTAAACAAGTGGGACCTGGTTAAACTTAAAAGCTTTTGTGCAGCAATGGAAACTGTAAGTAAGGTGAAAAGACAACCCTTAGAATGGGAGAAAATAATAGGAAGTGAAACCACTGATGAAGGATTAATTTCCAAAATATACAAGCAACTCATACAGCTCAAGGCCAGAAAAACAAACAACCCAATTTAAAAGTGGGGAAAAGACTTAAACAGACATTTCTCCAAAGAAGACATGCAGATGGCTAACACCTGAAAACATGCTCAAAATCACTCATTATTAGAGAAATGCAAATCAAAACTACAATGAGATATCACCTCACACTGGGTAGAATGGCCATCATCAAAAAGTTTCAAACAATAAATGCTGGAGAGGGTTGGAGAAAAGGGAACGCTCTTGCACTGTTGGTGGGAATGCAAATCAATGCAGTCACTATGGAAGATGGTATGGAGATCATTACAAAACTAGAAATAAAGCTACCGTATGACACAGCAATCCCACTCCTAGGCATATGTCCTGAGGAACTCAAAATTGAAAAAGACACATGTATCCCGCTGTTCGTTGCAGCACTATTTAGAATAGGTAGAACATGGAAGCAACCTAGACGTCCATCGACAGATGAATGGATAAAGAAGTAGTGGTACATATACACAATGGAATATTGAGCGAGTGAGTGAGTCATTCAGTCATGTCCGACTCTTTGCGACCCTATGGACTATACAGTCCATGGAATTCTAGAGGCAAGAATCCTGGAGTGGGTAGCCTTTCCCTTCTCCAGGGTGTCATCCCAACCCAGGGATCAAACCCAGAGATCAAACCCATGACTCCCACATTGGAGGAGGATTCGTTACCAACTGAGCTATCAGGGAAGTCTTCCACAGTGGCTGTTCCCAATTTCCCTTCCCAGCATCAGTGTAGGAGGGTTCCCTTTTTTTCTTCTCCTCTCCAACATTTATTGTTTGTAGAGTTTTTCAGTGGCCATTCTGACCCATGTGAAGTTATACCTTGTTGCAATCTTGTTGCATTTCTCTAATATGCAGCAATGTTGATAACTTTTCATAAGATGTTTTTTTTAAACGGTGTGAGTTAAATTTACCTCTTTTCATTGGCTCCTTGGCCATCTGCCTTGTTTTGAATTCTTTTTCACTGACCAACCCTAGGATATTTCAGGTGCAGGTGTTTTTTTTTGTCACTATAGCCCCAAAGGTCTTGTAAGTAGTAAGTGCCCATCAGCACAGGTTTGTTGTTTTGGAAAGTGCCCAGAAGGTGGCAGCATTTCTTCATCCCCCTTTTTTCTTCTTGTAATTTGCTATTTCATATTGGAGTAGAGTTGGAATATTACTCAGTCATAAAAAGGAACACATTTGAGTCAGTTCTGATGAAGTGGATGAACCTAGAACCTATTATACAGAGTGAAGTGAGTCAGAAAGAGAAAGATAAATATTGTATTCTAACACATATATACAGAATCTAGAAAAATGGTACTGAAGAATTTATTTACAGGGCAGCAGTGGAGAAACAGACATAGTGAATAGCCTTACAGACATGGGGAGAGGGGATGAGAGAGTGAGATGTATAAAAAGAGTAACATGGAAACTTACATTACCACATGTAAAATAGATAGCCAACCGGAATTTGCTGTATGGCTCAGGAAACTCAAAGAGGGGCTCAGTATCAACCTAGAGGGGTAGGATGGGGAGGGAGATGGGAAGGAGGTTCAAAAGGGAAGGGATATATGTATACCTATGGCTGATTCATGTTGAGGTTAGACAGAAAACAAGAAAATTCTGCAAAGAAATTATCCTTAAATAAAGAAAAAGAAAAAAGAAAGAAAATGACTTATCCACTTTTACTGGGACATATTTCAGCTTTGTGGGTAGTGATATGTGTGTATAATCCACATTAACCCAAAACAAAGCCATGCTCCATCTAGTCCTGGCTAAACGTTCATCCCTGCAACTGAGGCAGAGCATCTCCCTCTGGTCTTTGAAGCCAGTGAGGTTGTAACCAAACCTCTGGTCTTGAATATATTTCATTCTTCTGCCATTTGTTAGCAAAGGGAAGCTCATGCATATAGCTTTTATTTTTGAATACAGTATATTTCTGGATAATTCCCCCAAACTTTACATCTCTTTTTGTGCTGTGACTTGTGCTAAGCATCAGTTCAGTTGCTCAATCTTGTCCGACTCCTTGCAACCCCATGGACTGCAGCAAGCCAGGCTTCTTGTCAATCACCAACTCCCGCAGCTTGCTCAAACTCATGTCCATCGAGTCATTGATGCCATTCAACCATCTCATCCTCTATCATTCTTCTCTTCCTACCTTCAATCTTTTCCACCATCAGGGTCTTTTACAATGAGTCAGCTCTTTGCATCAGGTGCCCGAAGTATTGGGAGTTTCAGCTTCAACATCAGTCCTTCCAATGAAGATTCAGAACTGATTTCCTTTAGAGTTGACTGATTGTATCTCCTTGCCATCCAAGGGATTCTCAAGAGTCTTCTGCAACACTACAGTTCAAAAGCATCAATTGTTCAGTGCTCAGCTTTCTTTATAGTCCAACTCTCACATCCATACTTGACTACTGGATAAAACATAGCTTTGACAAGATGGGCCTTTGTTGACAAAGTAATGTCTTTGCTTTTCAATATGTTGTCTAGGTTGGTCATAGCTTTTTTCCCAAGGAGCAAGTGTCTTTTAATTTCATGGCTGCAGTAACCATCTGCAGTGATTTGAGAGCCCAAGAAAATAAAGTCTGTCATTGTTTCCATTGTTTCTCCATCTTTTGCCATGAAATGATGGGACTGGATGCCATGATCTTCATTTTTCAAATGTTGAGTTTTAAGCCAGCTTTTTCACTCTCCTCTTTCACTTTCATCAAGAAGCTCTTTAGTTCTTTTTCACCATAAGGGTGGTGTCATCTGAGTATCTGAGGATATTGGTGTTTTTCTTGGCAATCTTGATTCCAGCATGTGCTTCATCCAGCCTGGTATTTCACATGATGTACTCTGCATATAAATTAAATAAGCAGGGTGACAATATACAGCGTTGACATACTCCTTTCCCAATTTGGAACTAGTCTATCGTTCCATGTCTGGTTCTAACTATTTCTTCTTGACTTGCATGCAGATTTCTCAAGAGACAGGTAAGGTGATCTGGTATTCCTATCTCCTGAAGTATTTTCCCCATTTTGTTGTGATCTACACAGTCAAAATATTTGGTGTAATCAATAAAACAGAAGCAGATGTTTCTCTGGTATCCTCCTGCTTTTTGAATGATCCAACAGATATTGGCAAATTGGTCTCTGGTTCGTCTGCCTTTTCTAAATCCAGCTTGGATATCTGGAAGTTCATGGTTCATGTACTGTTGAAGCCTGGCTTGGGAAATTTTGAGCATTACTTTGATAGCATTGAGATATGTGCAATTGTGGAATAGTCTGAATGATCTTTGGCATTGCCTTTCTTTGGGACTGGATTGAAAGCTGACCTTTTCCAGTGCTGTGGCTACTGCTGAGTTTCCCAAATTTGCTGATATATTGGGTGCAGAAGGTTCAGAGCATCATCTTTTAGCATTTGAAATAGCTCAACTAGAATTCTATCATCTCCACTAACTTTGTTGGTAGTGATGCTTCCTAAGGTCCACTTTACTTCACATTCCAGGATGTCTGGCTCTGGGTGAATTATCACACCATTGTGGTTATCTGGGTCATGGAGATCTTTTTTTGTATAGTTCTTCTGTGTATTCTTGCCATTTCTTCTTTATATCTTCTACTTCTGTTAGGTCCATACTATTTCTGTTCTTTATTGTGCCCATCTTTGCTGGAAATATTCCCTTGGTATCTTTAATTTTCTTGAAGGGTTCACTAGTCTTTCCCATTCTATTGTTTTCCTCTATTTCTTGCATTGATCACTGAGGAAGGCTTTCTTATCTCTCCTTGCTATTCTTTGGAACTCTGCATTCAGATGGGTATATCTTTCCTTTTCTCCTTTGCCTTTAGCTTCTCTTCCTTTCTCAGCTATCTATAAAGCCTCCTCAGACAACCCTTTTGCCTTTTTGCATTTCTTTTTCTTGGGGATAGTCTTGATCACTTCCTCCTGTACAATGTCATGAACCTCTGTCCATAGTTCTTCAGGCACTGTCTATCAGGTCTAATCCATTGAATCTATTTCTCACTTCCACTGTATAATTGTAAGGTATTTTTTTAGTTCATACCTAAATTAAGTGTGAAATTTGCAATAAGCAATTCATGCTCTGAGCCACAATAAGCTCCCAGTCTTTTTTTTACTGACTGTATAGAGCTTCTCCATCTTTGGCTGCAAAGAATATAATCATTCTGATTTCAGTATTGACCCTGGTGATGTCCATGTGTAGAGTCTTCTCCTTTGTTGTCAGAAGAAGGTATTTGCTCTGACCAGTGTGTTCTCTTGGCAAAATTCTGTTACCCTTTTCCCTGCTTCATTTTGTATTCCAAGGCCAAATTTGCCTGTTACTCCAGGTATCTCTTTGCATTCTTGTCCCTTATGATGAAAAGGACATCTTTTTTGGTATTAGTTCTAGAATGTCTTGTAGTTCTTCATAGAACCATTCAACTTCAGCTTCTTTAGCATTACTGGTTGTGGCATAGAGTTAGATTACTGTGATATTGAATGGCTTGCCTTGGAAATGAACAGAGATCATTTTGTCATTTTTGAGATTGCACCCAAGAACTGCATTTTGGACTCTTTTGTTGACTATGAAGTCTACTCCATTTCTTCGAAGGGATTCTTGCCCACAGTAGTAAATATAATAGTCATCTGAATTAAATTCACCCATTCTAGTCCATTTTAGTTCACTGATTCCTAAATGTCGATATTCACTCTTGCCATCTCTTGTTTGACCACTTTTTATTTACCTTGATTCATGAACCTAACATTCCAAGTTCCTATGCAATATTGTTATTTACTCATTGGACTTTACTTCCATCGCCAGTCACATGCACAACTGGGCATTGTTTTCCCTTTGATTCCATCTCTTCATTCTTCTGGAGTTATTTCTCCACTCTGCTCCAGTAGCATATTGGGCAACTACTGACCTGGGGAACCACTGTATAATTGTAAGGTATTTTTTTAGTTCATACCTAAATTAAGTGTGAAATTTGCAATAAGCAATTCATGCTCTGAGCCACAATAAGCTCCCAGTCTTTTTTTTACTGACTGTATAGAGCTTCTCCATCTTTGGCTGCAAAGAATATAATCATTCTGATTTCAGTATTGACCCTGGTGATGTCCATGTGTAGAGTCTTCTCCTTTGTTGTCAGAAGAAGGTATTTGCTCTGACCAGTGTGTTCTCTTGGCAAAATTCTGTTACCCTTTTCCCTGCTTCATTTTGTATTCCAAGGCCAAATTTGCCTGTTACTCCAGGTATCTCTTTGCATTCTTGTCCCTTATGATGAAAAGGACATCTTTTTTGGTATTAGTTCTAGAATGTCTTGTAGTTCTTCATAGAACCATTCAACTTCAGCTTCTTTAGCATTACTGGTTGTGGCATAGAGTTAGATTACTGTGATATTGAATGGCTTGCCTTGGAAATGAACAGAGATCATTTTGTCATTTTTGAGATTGCACCCAAGAACTGCATTTTGGACTCTTTTGTTGACTATGAAGTCTACTCCATTTCTTCGAAGGGATTCTTGCCCACAGTAGTAAATATAATAGTCATCTGAATTAAATTCACCCATTCTAGTCCATTTTAGTTCACTGATTCCTAAATGTCGATATTCACTCTTGCCATCTCTTGTTTGACCACTTTTTATTTACCTTGATTCATGAACCTAACATTCCAAGTTCCTATGCAATATTGTTATTTACTCATTGGACTTTACTTCCATCGCCAGTCACATGCACAACTGGGCATTGTTTTCCCTTTGATTCCATCTCTTCATTCTTCTGGAGTTATTTCTCCACTCTGCTCCAGTAGCATATTGGGCAACTACTGACCTGGGGAGCACAGTGACACACAATTGTGGACTCTTCTATGAATTGGGTCTCCTGCAGAGTCATATTCACTGACCTGCATTTTGGCCACAGAAAACATCTGCCTGCTTCATTAACAAGTGTAGAAATCAAACCTGCTTGAACTCTGTGGGGGAAGGCACGGTGGGATGATGTGAGAGAATAGAATTGAAACGTGTATATTACCATAGGTGAAATAGATGACCAGTCTAAGTTTGATACTTGAAAAAGGGCACTCAAAGCCAGTGCACTGGGACAACCCCGAGGGATGGGATTGGGAGGGAGGTGGAAGCGGGGTTCAGGATGGAGGACACATGTACACCCGTGTCAATATGTGGCAAAAACCACCACGATATTGTAAAGTAATAAGCCTCCAATTAAAATAAATAAAAACAACTGCATATAAAATGAGAAATGGTGAATTATGGAAAGCTTTTCCTATAAGGTTGTTGAATCTTTCAAAGTTTAAAACTAGCCTGCATATTGTACTCTATCTATTGGGAACCACAAATATAAAAAATAGTCATTTTATGCAAATACTAGCAAAAAAAGAACCTGTTTTGGTGTTTATTATGCAAATGCAGTTGAGGAAACTGGTAACCACATCATATAGTATTTTCTTTATGAGAATCCCTGGTGACTCTTCTCTGGTTTCTTTACCAGTATTTTTCCCTGGCAGTTGCTCTTTTCTATTATGGATATTGTGAGTTTTTGTTTTGGTTGTTAAGAAAATCAGAACAAAATATGCTCTTTACGTTTAACCACTGTGTTGAACTTGATAGCATATGCATGTTTACTTACCCAATTTCAACCTATTTTTTCATCTTATTTTTATTTCACTTTCTTTCTGTCTCTCTGTCACACACACACACACATATGCAACCTGTTATATGTATCTCACTCTTTCCTCAAATTCCTTTCTTTGGTGTGGTTAAAATATGCACATCAATATTTTTCATTTTAACCATTTATAAATGTACAAGTCAATGGCATTAAATACATTCATAAAGGTGAAGTAATCATCACCAGCATCTATATCCTAATTTTTTTCTTCATCTCTAACAGAAACTCTGTATCCTTTAAACCACAACTTCCCGCTCAACCCCTTCCTTCCATCCCCAGGTAACCTCTGTTCTATTAATATTTTTTGTCTCTATGAATTTGCCAATTTTAGGCACCCCATATAAGTAGACTCCTACAATATCTGTCCTTCATTGTCTGACTTACTTCACCAGGCATAATGCATTCAGGCCCATTCACATTGTAGCATGAATCAAAATGTCATTCCTTTTTATAGATGAATAAAATTCCCTCAAATCCATTTTGAAAGAAGGCATGTTACTGAGTCCAAACTCATCCTACTTGCCCCCCTCTATAGGAAACAGGCCTTGCTGACCCAGTAACCAGTTTGGTAACATCAGCTTCAAGGACATATTTTTTTTGTTGTTGCTGTTGCTGAAACACTTTGAGTTTAATTTGTTGACATATGGTCTGTACTTAAACAAATACTATGCTCTCAGTTCAGTTCAGTTCAGTCATTCAGTTGTGTCCAACTCTTTGCGACCCCATGAACTGCAGGACACCAGGCCTCCCTCCCTGTCCATCACCAACTCCCGTAATTTACTCAAACTCATGTCTACCGAGTTGGTGATGCCATCCAATCATCTCATCCTTTGTCGTTTGTCATTCCTTTCTCCTCCCGCCTTCAATCTTTTCCCAGCATCACACTCTTTTACAGTGAGTCAGTTCTTCTCATCAGGTGGCCAAAATATTGGAATTTCAGCTTCAGTATCAGTCCTTCCAATGGATATTCAGGACTGATCTCCTTTAGGATGGACTGGTTAGATCTCCTTGCAGTCCAAGGGACTCTCAAGAGTCTTCTCCAACACCACAGTTCAAAAGCATCAATTCTTCAGCACTCAGCTTTGTTTATAGTCCAACTCTCACATCCATATTTGACTACTGGAGAAACGATAGCTTTGACTAGATGGACCTTTGTTGGCGAAGTAATGTCTCTGGTTTTTAATATTCTGTCTACATTGCTCATAACTTCTCTTCCATAATTAAAAGCAAGCATCTTTTAGTTAAATTAAAAGCTGCAGTTACCATCTGCAGTGATTTGGGAGCCCCCCAAAATAAAGTCTGTCCCTGTTTCCATTGTTTCCCCATCTATTTGCTATGCAGTGATGGGACCAGATGCCATGAACTTAGTTTTCTGAATGTTGAGTTTTAAGCCAACTTTTCACTCTCCTCTTTCACTTTCATCAAGAGGCTCTTTCAACATGGGAAAATACCACCTTTGTCATTGTATATACCAATGAATAAACACATTTGCACCAAGATACCAAAGAGTTCTCATGAAGGAAGTTTATTACAAGCCAATAAAATATAAAGATTTGTTCTTGTCTACATTCCCTTCCTCCTTCATTTTACACAGAAGCAAACATTGCTAGAAATGTCATCAAGGGTGTTGACTTCACCAGTAATCCACCATCTCTTATTTTCAGATGTGCAGTGTTCTCCTGTTGAAGAATGCTCTGAAACAGTCTGAGGGTCTCAGAGGTGGGGACTATGCAGGGCAGTCTTAGCAGGTGAAATCTGGTGGGTTCTTCCTAAACAATCTTGAGTGTTTGCATCAATGAATGATAACTGCTTATAGAAGAATTTAACATGCAATATGTTTTTATAATGCTAATGGGTAATTAGGATTAAATTTGGAAGACTTAAATCCACTTAAGAGTTTAATTGGAGTATAGTCGCTTTGCAATATGGAGTGAGTTTCTGCTGTACAACACAGTGAATCAGTCATATGTATGTGTGTATATATGTATATATCCCTTCCCTCTTGGACCGTCCTCCTTCCTGTCCCATCCCACCCATCTAAGTCATCACAGAGCACTGAGCTGAGCTCCCTGTATTACACAGCAGCTTCCCACTGGTTATTGTTTTACCCATGGAGTGTATATATGTCAATCCTAATCTCCCAATTCATCCTAGTCTCCCTCCCCTCCATGTCCACAAGCCCATTCTCTACGTCTGCATCTCTATTCCTGCCCTGTACATAGGTTCATCAGTACCGTTTTTCTAGATTCCACATACATGAGTTAATATATATTATTTGTTTTTCTCTTTCTGACTTGTTTCGATCTGTATGACAGACTCTCGGCCCATCCACGTCTCTGCAAATCCACTTTGAGGATTCTGTGTCATCATTCATTTTGGCACAGTAACATCTTTCAATAACTGGCTTTGTCAATTTGGGCCACTGAATGGCCTTCTGCTTGAGTGAGTCTCTCCCTTACCATGCCTCTCCAGCTACAAAAGTGTGAGATCAGTGTGATGATGTCTGTCAGAGCTCCATTCACCATTTGTAAAATAGACATAATAGGACTTCATGAAGTTTGTATGAGAAAAGAAGTTAAGAAAGGATCAGGCATCTGATAAATTAAATGTTATTTTTTTCCTCTCTTATTTGAATCAGGAGTTGTTGGGCAAGACAGATGGGACAAATGGTTGTCAAAAGGCTGCATTAAGTTTAAATGCAATTGTGAAAATGATTTGATAAATAACCAATGTCCTGTTAAGTTAGAATATTTGTTTGACATGGATTTTGAAGCATGACTACTTAGGTGAAACACTTAAAAACAACATCGGCTGATATTATAAATTATAACATACCACAACAGAATTTGTGATTGATCCACAGGTATGAAATAGCCCAGCTATTTAGCATAATAACTACTTCTCTATGTAATCTAATTTGAAGACATGGAGGAAAGTTTAGACACCAAAATAAGATTAGGTCTTTGTAAAAACATTCAAAACTAAAAATCAGCATACTCCAAGTGTTTATATCATTTTATAGATTTTTATCTCTGTGATTTTATAGCTGGTATTAACTGGTGCTTCTTTATAGTAGCCACTGATACTATTATATATTTAATTAGATGAAGAATTGGTAAATTTTAATTGATTCATCCAGTTTAGAGATGAACTTTGGGTTGTTCAAATCAAGATGAATTTCTCCTTTAAGGAACTTTTCCATATATATTGATACAGATGTCTTCTAGCTCAGGCTCACATTAATAATGTAAACAAGAGTTTAAAGATTCAATGTTATCAAGTATGAATGATATAATGCACATTAAAAACACAATTGTAGAATCATGTACATGGTGCTAATGCAGTCAGCATCGAACAACCAACCTGAAACATTTTCTCATGTTATCAGCAGAATCAAAAATAAAATATTCCCAGCATGTTAGGGGGGCAGTTGATATGTCTCAACTAAGTTAATGAGGAAACATTTATTGAATTCAATATACAGCGGTAGCCCAGATACTTTTACTTGTTAACATCAGCCTGATTACTTTGATCTTAGTTATGACATGAACCTTAAGTACATAGATACATTTCATGGCATGACTTTACAAAGCAGTTTCAGTTCAGTTCAGTTCAGTTCAGTTCAGTCGCTCAGTCATGTCTGAGTCTTTGCGACCCCATGAATCGCAGCACGCCAGACCTCCCTGTTCATTACCATCTCTCGGAGTTCACTCAGACTCACGTCCATCGAGTCAGTGATGCCATCCAGCCATCTCATCCTCGGTCGTCCCCTTCTCCTGCCCCCAATCCCTCCCAGCATCAGAGTCTTTTCCAATGAGTCAACACTTTGCATGAGGTGGCCAAAGTACTGGAGTTTCAGCTTTAGCATCATTCCTTCCAAAGAAATCCCAGGGCTGATCTCCTTCAGAATGGACTGGTTGGATCTCCTTGCAGTCCAAGGGACTCTCAAGAGTCTTCTCCAACACCACAGTTCAAAAGCATCAATTCTTCGGCTCTCAGCCTTCTTCACAGTCCAACTCTCATATCCATACATGACTACTGGAAAAATATTAATTGCTTTTTAGCTGGATACCCACAGATCATAGGTTCTGCTCTGAGACATGGTAAGTAAGGAGTTATTAAATTCATTTCACATGTTGGAAATCCAAGGGAAGCACATACACCCAGTGAGTAGCAAATCAGCATATATACTAAAGCTTTCTCTCTCTCTCTCTTTTGTTTTTTTTTGAGGGGAGGCTATTTTGCCACTCTAAGTTACTGCTGTTTCAAGATTAAGTTTAGGGAATTCTCTGGCTCTCCAGTGGGTAAGAATCCACACTTTCATTACTGAGGGCGTCGGTTCATTCCCTGGTCAGGGAACTAAGATCCTGCAAGCCGAAAAGAAAAAAAAAAAAAGAACTTTATCTAAACTGATTAGAGGTGGAGAAAAAGGCAGAATAGATTTGAGAATGAGTGAATGGCAGTGAATAATTTCTTTTCCTCATTCAGTTTTACTCTGAAGTAGAGCAATGGGGGAAAACAAGAATACCTCTCAACTCCTCAGGTACTTCCCTACCCTGACCTTCATCAACCACGTCGTTTAAACCAGCAGAGCCTGGCTCTTCTGTATAGCCCAGCAGAGTTACTCTGTTGGATAAAAGCATCTGGATATTTAAACCTGACTGATTCACAGTTTTCTTACTTGTTATTGTGCAGTTCTGTGCAATGGTTTGTAAAATTGTTACATTCAACCACACAACATAATAAACGCAAGCAACGTTGAATATGTTTTAGTGTATCCTGTGATGAATAGAGAGTCACAGTGAGTTAGAAATGAAAGGATAGTTTTGGCTGAATAAAGGTGAATGTTATTAACTGACTGATTAAATAAGATTCAGCTAAGTTCTTAAGGACCTGCAGCTGGTGTATATGACTATGAATTTGGACGTGTGAATATCTGTCAAGTTTTTTCTTTGATTTCATAGTAGGGAAGTATATTATTGAATGATGTTAAAAGATAGTCTTTAATTGCTAGAGAAGCCTTCACTCTATAATATTCTGGCCGCATACCAGGTAATGGTTAACTTATTTGGGGGCTAATGGAGAATATCATGGTATTATTGTCATAAATCTTCATATCGTAAAATAAAAGTGCCAATTTATAACATTTGAAGAATGATATATTAAATTTCCAGGTAAGTAGAATGCATTTGTAAATTGACATTTGGCCAATTTTCTTTGAAGTTGCACACTTTCATATAAAATTCTGCAGTTGTTTTGTGGTTGAATATGAAGACTTATCCTATTCTTTATAAGCTGGCAAGTTATTGTTCTTTGTAGAAATTTTAGAAATCAAAAACTAGTGTTTTAAAATAAAAGAATGCATGCTTATCCCTTTAAAAAGCTGAACAATATGTAATTATATGAATGAAAAAGCACAGCCATTTCATTTTCTTCCCTCAGCCCCAACCACATTCAGCAGTGTAGGGATTCCAGATGTCACTCTTTGTATTTATTAATATCAACAAATGCATTGGTTTTCATGTAGACATACTGATATACACATTCAGTTACAAAAGATAACTTGTTTCATTCAAACTGTTCAGAAATCTGTTTTTTTTTTTTTTAACTTAGTAGTGTATCCTATGTATCTTTTCCTTCAGAATGTATGTACATGCTTAATTACTCAGTCATATCTGACTTTTGCAACCCTATAGGCTGCAGCCTGCCAGCTCCTCTGTCCATGGGGATTCTCCAGGCAAGAATACTGAAGTGGGTTGCCATACTTTCCTCCAAGGGATCTTCCCAACCCAGGGATTGAACCCAGGTCTCCCTCATTGCAGGTAGATTCTTTACCATCTGAGCCACCACCAGGGAAGCCCAAGAATACTGGAGTGAGTAGCCTATCCCTTCTCCAGTAGATCCTTCTGACCCAAGAATCGAACTGGGGTCCCCTGCATTGCAGGTGGATTCTTTACCATCTGAACTACCAGAGAAGCCCTCAGAATATATAGAATGACCTTAATATCTTTAGTGTTTCCCCACTGTATCATGTAATAATGTTTATTTAACCAATTCTTTGGTAGTAGTGTCTCCTTTCCATTATTTGAAGTACTGTTCAGAGAATATCTTTCAACATGTATCCCCTAAATGATTAAATTTGGTTTTCTCCAACTTAATATATTAGTATGATTATTATATATAATATAACATAATCACATTATATATATTAATTAATATTGTATATTATGTTACTTAAATATTCAGTATGAATCACTGGATTGCAGAATGTTAGGAGAAAAAGCATATATAAACTGGGGCTTCCTTGGTGGCTCAGAGGTTAAAGCGTCTGCCTGAATGAGGGAGACCTGGGTTTGATTCCTGGCTCGCAAAGATCCCCCGGAGAAGGAAATGGCAACTCACTCCAGTACTCTTGCCTGGAGAATCCCATGGAGGGAGGAGCCTGGTAGGCTATGGTCCATGGGGTCGCAAAGAGTCAGACATGACTGAGCGACTTCACTTCACTAAACCCATATATAACCTTTATATCTGTATATTCTATGTTAACCAATAATATATACAATAAACTAGCTAATATACATTTTTCTTCATCACGTCCTTGCATTTGTAGAAAGCACTGCATATAACAATGCTTCTCAATCTTGGCTGCACTTTAGGCTTTTAAAATTATGATTCCCAGATTGCATTAATTAAATTAGAGTCTCTAGCACGGGAGACCTAGGCTTTGTAGAGCTCCCCAGATGATTTCATTGTGAATCAGTGTTGAAAACCACTGACTATGTAACACAAGGAGCACAGCCTGGCATGCTGTGATGACCTAGGATGGAAAGGTGGGGAGGGAGGCACTATATATATACATATATATATATATCCCATGTAGATATACCTAAATATATATGGTTGATTCATGTTGTTACATGGCAGAAACCAACAACCACATTGTAAAGCAATTATCCTACAATTAAAAAAAAAAATAAAGAAAATAAAGAAAGAAGACTGATTAGACAGAGTATCTTCTTTAGAATGAGATGCTGGTCAGAGAGAAATAGAGAGGATGCAAGGAAAAAATTTCAGTAAGTTAGTCATCAAGAATTTTATATATGTGAAAAAGATGTCCACAGAATGCTAATTTTTTGCGCGAGACCGGAAGAGTCCTTTTTCTGGTTTAATTTGGTTAATGGAAGTGAAGGAACAAGTTGCAGCATCTTGCTGGGCTTGAAGAGGTCACAGGATGGGGTAACAGGCTCCCCACAGGATGGGGCTTGTTATCAGCTATGCTGGCTCATGGCATCTCTCCTCTGAGGCAGTTGTTTGGGTGGTATTACTTCTCTATTTATTGTCATCACTTTTCCAGTCGTGCTTCTTTTTCCTGGTAGAGAGGACCTTCCTTGATCAGGGACCCCATCCCAAGTTCATAGAAGAGCTAGCACAAACAACTTTGAATAAGTATTGTGTCATGAATAAATGACTTTTGTCCTCCAAAGGAAGGTAACAGCTAACTAAATAGAGCTGATCACCATACGAAAAGATTGGCTCTGTTTTCCCTCTTTAACATTCTTGTAAGCCAGATTGAGAACAAAATACATTTTATTTGGAGAGATATCAGAATGCATTTCACTTCCAGTTGGATTGTCTTTAAGAAAAATAGAAGAAAGGTGATTTTGCATCATATACAACTGGAGTAAGTGTAAGAAAAAGATGGTAAAGAAGAGTATTAGGAAGAAAAAAGACAGTTTATTTAATATGGTAATGAGTACATTCTTCAGAAAGGCAGAGAAATATTACACTCTTTTCTAAAAAGAAAAATTTTTTTAAGCAAGAAATAATTGTAAGGAAACCTGCTTCTGTGAAAGTGCATTTTCATCAGAATGGAAAAGATTTCGTGTGGAATAAAAACAGTACCTAAAGGAACCAGGAAGGGTCAGATCAGCACTGGAATGAGGTGTGACAACTACATTAAAAGGAAATATTCTAGAAGTTCAGTTAAAATGACTGAAAATATGAACATTATCATGTTTAATGTCTAATATTAAAATGAATGAGACAGGCATGACTCTGGAAAGAAAGAGAATGATTCTGCTGTACTCCAAGAATCTAAGACCTTGGTGTAAAATATCTCATTCAACTGTTGGAAAAAGAACAGAATAGTTCAACCATCCTTGCAAACTTCTAATATCTGAGGAAATGAAAAATAGTATTTTAATAGCCCAAGGCATGATGTAGGTGATGACAGACATTGTCAATTTAATATAGATTTGATTTCACTACTGTGTAAATTCAGAAATAGGAAAGGCCCAAGTATATGGGAATAAAGGTGTGAGTATATGAAGATGTGGATTGTGAAAAGGAAAAATATTTTTATCATGTTTGTAATGATAATTATCTGTAATAAATAATTTCCCTATATTTGCTTCTTATATTTAATATCAATACTTTCAAAACAGTTTTAAATTTGACATCCTTAGAAGCATAATGGTGAAATAATTTTATCATGATCTTTTGTCTCAAAAAACAAAACCAGTCTACCTCTATGCAGTTTTTATCTTCCAATTTATTATTTTATTCTGAACATCTTCAGTTGTCTGTGTTGTATATTTTATCACTATCAGTGTTATATGCAGGCTTAATTAGGAATGTCTTTTCTCCTATATAAAGGGATCAAGCATTTTCAAGTGGCAACTTTAAAACAGAATTTTAGGACAATACTTGTTTGTTCGAAGTAATTGTTTTAATAAAATAAAATAATCTAGATAGGCAGCATATTAAAAAGCAGAGACATTACTTTGCCAACAAAGGTCCGTCTAGTCAAAGCTGTGTTTTTTCCAGTAGTCATGTATGGATGTGAGTTGGGCTATAAAGAAAGCTGAGCACCGAAGAATTGATGCTTTTGAACTGTGGTGTTGAGAGTCCCTTGGACTGCAAGGAGATCTAATCAGTCCATCCTAAAGGAAATCAGTCCTGAATATTCATTGGAAGAACTGATGCTGAAGCTGAAGCTTCAAGACTTTGGCCACCTGATGCAAATAACTGACTCATTTGAAAAGACCCTGAAGCTGGGAAAGATTGAAGGTGAGAGGAGAAGGGGACAACAGAGGATGACATGGTTAGATGGCATCACCACTCAATGGACATAAGTGTGAGTAAGCACTGGGAGTTGGTGATGGACAGGAAGGCCTGGTATGCTGCAGTCCATGGAGCCACAAAGAGTCAGACATGACTGAGTGACTGAACTGAACTGAACTGAGATGGCCTGTTGAAATGTGTGTGGTTCATTATTTCATAATATTTTCATTTCTAATACCACTTTTTCTTACTCTGTTCCTGCTGAGGATCAAGGTGTAGCTTTTAGTAATAAATTATGGCATTATGAAAAACTGAAGTCACTATTTAAAAATCTACTTCAAGACTACTTAAATATGATGTCTTCCATCTTAAGTTATTTTAGAGTATTTTGCAAATAAATATAATAATTTTATGACTAACATCATGAGAAGATTATCATAATAAAATCTGAAACCCAATGAAAATTGGTATCAAGTTCACTATGACAGTTTCCCAGATGTTAGAAGGTATAAACATTTTATAGAATCAGAATTATATTGCTGGTGGAAAGACTCTAGGATTAGCCATTCACTACCCTCTATTACAAATGAAAAACCAGGGCCCAACAGGTAGTTATTTAGATATTGATGAGCTGTGAGTACAATCCTAACTCTTGATTCCTAGTTTACTGCTCTTCTGTGTTATAATACACTTATTTTTTAAGCCCAAGTATTTGTCCTCTGCAATCCCCCTTTCCATTAGCATTCCTTTTCATCAGGAAAATAAAAATTGTCCTCTTCCTCTACTTTAAAGCTTGCCTGGAAATGTACAGATGGAAATAATGTTAGCACAGCCGGAACCAGAAGATACCTGATCTGAGTGTTTATACTGTATTATGATAAAGGTCAGGTTGGAAAAGTCAGCCTGGAATTAAGGCAAAAACCAGCATAAGCACTAAGACCAGTATTTACTAAAACTGTAAAGCAAAGACTGGCCACATGTTGATCCTTTTTTTTTTTTTTTTAATAAAGCCACTAAAATATAAATAAACCCTTTCATCATAAATTATGTATTGTTGACACTAATTTTTTGGCTTTTGAAATATATTTTTATAATTATATTTTCATGTATTCATGTATTACTCTGGTTGAAAACACAAATCCAATGACCCTAAGGAACTTAATTCTCTCAGCTCAAAATAGGACTTTCTGAATGATTTCATCAGAAGGTTATTATGCTTTCATTTAAAGGGGTCATGTAAGACCTCAGGAGAAATACTTGCTTAATGTTGTGTATTTAAACACAGGGCATTTTTATCAAAACTCTAATTTACATATGCTTATGAAATATAAAAGAAAGAGGAAAAATAAAATCTGACAGGAATGTCTTGACAAATGGCCCAAAGAAATATAATCTTACTTTGTAGTGGGTAGGTTCTGCCATGTATAAAGGAATTCAAGGATACCCTTTCATAGACAAATTAGAAAATCTGTCATCTTAGGATAATGATGAATTATCATTAGCTGTGTTTAATAGATGGCATTCTAGGATATATATCTTAATATACAGTGTACCTTGGATTTTTTTTTCATCTTTTATAGATGGGCTTCCCTGGTGGCTTAGATGGTAAAGAATCTGGTTGTAATGAGGGAGACCTGGGTTCAATCCCTGGGTTGGGAAGACCCCCTGGAGAAGGGAATGGCAGCCCACTCTAGTGTTTTTGCCTGGAGAATCCCATGGACAGAGGAGCTGGGCAGGCTGTAGTCCATGCGGTTGCAAAGAGTCGGACACCACTGAATGACTTTCACTCACTCACTCATACATGGGAAGATCCTCAAATAAACTGTTATGGAGTACAGTAGAGGAACTATATAAGTTTAGGGGACACACTTGATTAAAGTTACACATTTGAATAAAATTATAAGGACCAAGGAAGGGAACATTAATCAAAGAGTCTTTATTGGGTTCCTGATCCTTTAAATAATATTTATGGTCCACCATATTTATGTGGTAGGCATTAGGACATATAACAATGACTGAAGTGGACAATAATACATTTTAGCATGGCATACTTTTTACTGTCAAAGGTGTATCATCAGTGCTTTGAATGCTTACAAAGAAGGGAGGGGTCGAGGGTAAGCTTGGGGATGCAGAGAGCAGAGAGAACAGAGAGCTCTGAAGGGCAGAATCGCTGTAGGGGTAGAGGCAGGCTGAGTTCTGGGACTTGGTCCATTGTGGAGCCCCCTCTGGTGCAGATTCTGCATGGGTGCCTCTAATGGACCCTAACTGTTGTTGCCCACTGGCTAAGTCAGGTCCAGCTCTTTGTGACCCCATGGCCTATGGCACACCAGGCTCCACTATCCCCTATTGTCTCGTGGAGTTTACTCAAATTCACATCCTTTGGGTCATGACCCTGGTAGGTCTGTCTGTTTCCCACCTTGTAGTAACCATCTCATTCCTTTGCCTCTCCCCTTGGCACACACACCCCCCCCCCCAACTCCCCACCATGTTTTCTTGCCCTTTCTCACTCCTGACTCTGAGTCATTTTGAGCCGCGAATTTTCTCGCATCCGAGATCCAGCCCTGGTACCTGGCACAGGGCGGGTGCTCTGTGGTTTCTGCTTAATCGATATGCTAGCAGTTATCTGACAAAGCATACAGAGGTTGTAGAGAAACAGCATCTCTGTGCTTGACCATCTGCATTACATTAGAAACATAATGATTGAAAACATCTTTCCCTTTGAATTTTTTAAGACTGAATACCAGTTGAGGGGAGGAGAGGTCCTATGGGAGAGAGGGTTGTAGCTGCCCCACTCTCTCCAAGTAATGTCTGCCAGGTCTTCCCCAATCACAAGTAGATACAACTGGACTTAAAAAAACAAGATGTGAATTTACCTTTGTAAAGTAAAATAAAATTTTTTTAATTAAAAAAAAAAAAAGATGTGAATTTACCTTCAAAGCATCTCGTAGGCCTAGGTTCCAATCAGATTTCCACTCCAAAGCTATTATACTTCCAGCAAGTTGCTGGCTATTGGAAATCACTGCAAATAATTATTTAATCATGCTATAAAAACACAATCTGTAGAACAAAACCCCAACCAAGCCCCCTGCCCTAGATGCTAGAAGGAAACTCATGCCTTAGAGGGAAAATGGAAAGTGGAAATGTACTTGAATTCATGCCTGGAAACCCCCTCCCAGCACCACCTTGAACTCCCATGATGAGTATTGTTTTAGGTTCTCTCTGGACTCTGTGCAGAAATTCTGGCTTGTGGGAGTGAAAGCATAGCATCCCTGTGTGCTAAATTCACATAGTGAAAATTAAATTCCAAGCCTTCCCTAGAAGAACTTTGTAACAACCTGACCCAGTGTTACCCCTGGTATTTGCTTCAGAAAATCATTTGAAACATAACTGTTGTCTTTGGTTTCAAGTTTATAATCAGAGCGGTTTGAAATCTATTGGCAGTGAACATAAAAGCCAAAGATGAAAATGGGAACATATGAACACTGAATATAGGTAGTGATGAATCACAGTGCTTCAGCTTTCAAGTATTACAATTATCCACCTAAAAATACCCTAAGGCACCCTGTGCCCTTCCCTACTGTTTACCCTGGTTGCTGCTTGAAAAACCTCGAGAGCTGCTACGTGTTGGCTTTTAAGTGATCATGTTAGAACTCTTTGAGGTATATATATATTAACTTACCAATTATATTTTACTTGCTATATATTTATCTTGTGAGATAAATATAGTAACTCACTAATCACACTAATTGAGGGTGGGCACTGGTAGCATTATGGGATTTACAGATTAGTCACACTTAGAAGGAGAGGGAGTCAGTGTTAGCTGGATTATATCAGTGATGCAAATTAAAAAAAAAAAAAAAAATTCTTGCCCTTTCTCACTCCTGACTCTGAGTCATTTTGAGCCGCGAATTTTCTCGCATCCGAGATCCAGCCCTGGTACCTGGCACAGGGCGGGTGCTCTGTGGTTTCTGCTTAATCGATATGCTAGCAGTTATCTGACAAAGCATACAGAGGTTGTAGAGAAACAGCATCTCTGTGCTTGACCATCTGCATTACATTAGAAACATAATGATTGAAAACATCTTTCCCTTTGAATTTTTTAAGACTGAATACCAGTTGAGGGGAGGAGAGGTCCTATGGGAGAGAGGGTTGTAGCTGCCCCACTCTCTCCAAGTAATGTCTGCCAGGTCTTCCCCAATCACAAGTAGATACAACTGGACTTAAAAAAACAAGATGTGAATTTACCTTTGTAAAGTAAAATAAAATTTTTTTAATTAAAAAAAAAAAAAGATGTGAATTTACCTTCAAAGCATCTCGTAGGCCTAGGTTCCAATCAGATTTCCACTCCAAAGCTATTATACTTCCAGCAAGTTGCTGGCTATTGGAAATCACTGCAAATAATTATTTAATCATGCTATAAAAACACAATCTGTAGAACAAAACCCCAACCAAGCCCCCTGCCCTAGATGCTAGAAGGAAACTCATGCCTTAGAGGGAAAATGGAAAGTGGAAATGTACTTGAATTCATGCCTGGAAACCCCCTCCCAGCACCACCTTGAACTCCCATGATGAGTATTGTTTTAGGTTCTCTCTGGACTCTGTGCAGAAATTCTGGCTTGTGGGAGTGAAAGCATAGCATCCCTGTGTGCTAAATTCACATAGTGAAAATTAAATTCCAAGCCTTCCCTAGAAGAACTTTGTAACAACCTGACCCAGTGTTACCCCTGGTATTTGCTTCAGAAAATCATTTGAAACATAACTGTTGTCTTTGGTTTCAAGTTTATAATCAGAGCGGTTTGAAATCTATTGGCAGTGAACATAAAAGCCAAAGATGAAAATGGGAACATATGAACACTGAATATAGGTAGTGATGAATCACAGTGCTTCAGCTTTCAAGTATTACAATTATCCACCTAAAAATACCCTAAGGCACCCTGTGCCCTTCCCTACTGTTTACCCTGGTTGCTGCTTGAAAAACCTCGAGAGCTGCTACGTGTTGGCTTTTAAGTGATCATGTTAGAACTCTTTGAGGTATATATATATTAACTTACCAATTATATTTTACTTGCTATATATTTATCTTGTGAGATAAATATAGTAACTCACTAATCACACTAATTGAGGGTGGGCACTGGTAGCATTATGGGATTTACAGATTAGTCACACTTAGAAGGAGAGGGAGTCAGTGTTAGCTGGATTATATCAGTGATGCAAATTAAAAAAAAAAAAAAAAACTTAGTGCAGACTTTGATCTTGGACTCTGAGCCCTAGGGTTAGCTGCCAAATGATGTCAGATTCCTATTGTTAACTATTAAAGAACCCAAACAGGGTTTTGGTTTATAGCATCTCCGGATGTTTATTGGAGCTCAGAAAATCTCCGCCATTCTTATGCTTAACCACGATGACCTTGAGTTTGTGGAAAGACCATCTTTCCCTCTAGAATTTATGTGTGTGTGCACGTGCTTATGTGCTCAGTCCCCTCAGTTGTGTCCCACTCTTTGCAATGCTATGGACTGTGTAGCCCACCAGGCTCCTCTTTTCACAGGATTTTCCTGGCAACAATGCTAGAGTGGGTTGCCATGCCCTACTCCAGGGGATCTTCCCAACCCAGGGATCAAACCCACATCTCCTGCACCTCCTGCATTGCAGGCAGATGCTTTACCTCTGAGCCACTGTGTGTGTGTTTTCTCCTTAAAAAAGTCGGGGTTGGGGGGATGAGATAGAACAAAATTTAAAGCTTTACAAATAAAGTTCAACTATTGTCAACATTGAGACCAGTGGTAAGGCAAGTATATTGAATAAATGGACAAAATAAAGTAACTGCAGCTGGAGTGGGGGGAGAACAGAAGAAAAGACAAAGTACTGCAAGAGAGAGGCAGAAAATAGCCAGATGCGTTGGTTTCCTGGGAGGTTTCCCTACACCTCTGGATGAGAGGAGAGAATAACTTTGAAAATTAACTCTTTCCTCTCACTTGTAGCAAAACACTTAATTTAATATTGTATGAAAGTCCTTGAGTTCAAACAGAGGTGAAGGATGAAAAATTTACTAACTCAAGTGGATTTCCTTTCCACCAGCTTCATGTCTTATTCTGTAAACTAGAAAAGTTGATTTATGTCCCAATTAAAAATGTGTCAGAACACAATCTTACCTGATTTAAGTGCTTATTTAAAAATACGCACTTAAACAATAAACCCTGATTTAAGGGTTATTTTTGTAATAACATATATTTTCACATTTGTGCCATCATTATTGTAATAAGACAAAAATCAAGAAAATATACAACCCGATAATTAATTTCTAGAAAAAATGTTTTTACAAACATAGGTTTCTCTCAGTGACATACACTGAGACACGCATGGATGTGGGTGAACTGCAAGAGAAAGCCACCTGCATTTGCTGGGAAAGAAAAGGCTGTCGGGAGTACACTGGTTGCCCTGTGGCCTGTTTGCTTTTTGCCTCTCGCCAAGTTCACTGCTATAAGCATCCTTTCTGAGTGCAGTCTGATATGCCCTTAAAAACAGGAGCATATGCATGTTGACCTGAGCCCATGAGCTGAATTATCCTGAGAAGGAGAGGAGAGCTTCCTCTGTGGAACCTGCCTGAGATCATGCAGTTAGGATTAAGTGCAGGGACAGCTGAATTTAGAGCATTGCCTGTTAGATGTAAGAAATTCTGGAATGAGGTCTTTGACTGGGTTTCCCAGGTGGTGAAGGGGTAAAGAAGCCGCCTTCCAATTCAGGAGACTCAGGTTCGATCCCTGGGTCGGGAAGATCCCCTGGAGGAGGAAATGGCAACCGACTCCAGTATTCTTACCTGGGACATCCACATGGACCAAGGAGCCTGGCGGACTACAATCCATGGGGTCGTAAAGAGCCTGACATGACTGAGCATGCACGCATAACAGCATCTTTGACTTCGGGGAATAAAATACCCCCCGGTGGCTATTCTTCTCTTCCACGGTGTGTTCATGTCACAAGACTGACTCAGAATAGGGTGGCTCAGAGAGCCAGGCTTAGCTGCAGAGGAGCTTCTGAGTGGTCAGTGGATTTAGAAGTAACTCCCTAAACCCTTTCAGTCACCTTGACTCTAAGCAGAACTTGGTCCCCAAGTGTTGGCTCCCAGTCCATACGGAAGGTTTCCCATGCACTCCCACACAGTGCTCCCACACCATCCTGGTGTCCCGAATCAGCTCAGCTCAGACACCATGGAGCTGGAGATGGGTCACATCCTGTAGGTCTAGGGCTCAGTGCCTAGGACTGTCCCACCCCTGCCTCAGAAGGCAGTCTCAAGTCTAGGTTTTCACTTATGCACATGACCAACTGTATAGATGGAAAGTTCCAGGGGTATCAGGTTCTATAACTGTAGATCACAGGTCCCAGTGATCCTCTCCCTGGGTTCAATTAATTTTCTAGAGCAGCTCACAGAACTCAGAGAGGGATTTGACAGGCACACCTCAGACATACTTCAGGCTGGACTCCAGTCCACCACAATGAAGCTCACATTGCAATAAAGTGAGCCACTGTATTTTTCCCAGTACATACAAAAGATTTGTTTACACCTTACTGTGGTCTGTTAAGCGTAAACTAGCATTACGTTTTAAACACACATTGTTGTTCAGTCACTAAGTCATGTGTGACTTTTTGCGACCCCATGGACTGCAGCTCACCAGGCTTTCCTGTCCTTCATTATCTTCCAGAGTTTAAGCTCATGTCCACCTTGTCCATGATGCCATCCAACCATCTCATCCTGTCCTCCCCCTTCTTCTCTTGCCCTCCGTCTTTCCCAGTACCAGGGAGTTGGCTCTTTGCATTAGGTGGCCTAAGGACTGGAGCTTCCGCTTCAGCATCAGTTCTTCCAATAAATATTTGGGGTTGATTCCCGTTAGGGTTGACTGCTGATCTCCTGACTGTCCAAGGTGCTCTCAAGAATCATTTCCAGCTCCATAACTCAAAAGCACAAATTCTGTGACACTCAGCCTTTTTTATGGTCTAATTCTCACATCCATACATGACTACTGGAAAAACCATAACTTTGACTATATGGATCATTGTCAGCAAAGTGATGTCTCTGCTTTTTAATACTCTATCTAGGTTGGTCATAGCAAGCGTCTTCTAATTTCATGGCTGTAGTCACTGTCCACAGTGATTTTGGAGCCCAAGAAAGCAAAATCTGTCACTGCTTCCACGTTTTCCCCTTCTATTTGCCTTGAAGTGACATAATCTTAATTTTAAAATATTGTATTGCTAAAAATCACTATCATCTGTGCCTTCATGGAGTCATAATCTTGCTGATTGAGGTCTTGCCCCCATGCTGATGACTACTGACTGATCATGGTGGTATTTGTGGCAATTTGTTAAAATAAGACAACAGTGAAGTGTGCTGCACTGATTGGGTCTGCCTCCCATGACTGATTTCTCTGTAGCCTATAGTGCTGTTAGACAGCATTTTACTCACAGCAGAGCTACTCTCAGAATTGGACTCAGTCCTCTCAAACCCCTGTGCTGCTTTATCAACAAAGTTTATGGAACAGTCTAAATCCTTTGCTGTCATTTCAACAGTCAATCAAGTTTGCCATCTTATGTGAGCACTATTCATGGTGTCCCAAATAATTACAATAGGAGCCTCACTGATCACATCAACCATGATAGATATAATAATAATTAAATGTTTGAAATGGTGCAATAATTACCAAAATATGACACAAAAACATGAAGTGAGCAAATGCTATCGGAAAAATGGCAAGACACAGGGTTGCCACAAACCTTCAATTTGGAAAAAAGAAAAAGAAAATGCAATATCTGCAAAGCAATACAATGAAATGTAATAAAATAAAATGAGGTATGTCGGTGGTATGTCTGAGGTATGTCTGTGGTATGTCTGAGGTATGTCTGTGTATGTCTGAGGTATGTCTTTACTAGATCACTGGTTTGTCCTAAAAAGGTGTAACTCAGGAATAGCCATATGGAAGGGATGCAGAGAGCAGTGGATGGGGAAAGGGCACAGAGGTTTCATGGCCCTGTCAAGTTCATCACTGTCCCAGAATTTCCATGTGTTCAGAAGAGCCTGAGTAGAGGTTTTGCAATCAAAAAATGTTTGTCAGTAGCTTCTATTTTTGTGAATCTGTGGTGAGGATGACAGGATATTATAAACCAGAGTTCACAAGCCATCTTCCAAAATATTCTTTGATGATTTAGTGTAGAGCGTCTGTGTGGTCTGTCTACAGGTTATGGACCACAGATTTCCGAACTAAGGTAGATCCTCATGCTGGTAATTACACAGACTAGTAAGAAGCTTTTGGAGAGTGGTGATTTGCAGGGCTTGAGGGGGTGGGTCCTCTTTTTAGCCCCTCCTTCTTTTCTCTGTTTCTTGTGATACTGAAGTCAGCCCTTCGGTTTATTGCTTCCACACTATCTCTTGCCCATGGATCAGGCCTTTCTGCTTCCTGTTATAGATCTGTGCTGACTCTATTTTCCACACACTGAGCTGCTGCTTCTCTGCTGGCCTCTTCTGATTAAAACTTGGGTTGAGCTGTCTGCTTGGCTGTAGGGGGAGGGGGGCATCGCGGTGTCTCTTGTACCTTGTGCTTTATGACTTTGACCTAGTGCTGTCCTGACCTAAGGCCAGGCCAGGCTTTCTGATTGGAATCAGGGGCCCCGGGTCCAGGGAGGAAACCTCCAGTAATTTCCGGTCAGTAGTAATTTCCGGTCACTGCTCTCCTAAGTGTGATGCCAATTCTACAGGACCACCCTTTCTACCACTGACACCCTGCCTATGTATGAGCAGTGAATCCTTGGTAGATTATCTTGCAGTTATGGTTCCCTCCTTACCGTGGTGCTTGCTGGGCCAATGCTTCAGATTCTGAGGAGGGCCAGCCTCACCACCACGGGGCCAGGTGGACCGGGTTTCCTGGTCCTTGTGGCATCCCTGCGTGACGCCGGCACAGCAGAGGGCAGTGCCTACTCTCCCTGTGTGTAGGGAGAACCCACATAAGGCCGTAGCCACTCAGAGCCGAATCACCGTTGAGAATGACGCTAGCTATCAGTTCATCAAGTATGGCCTTTATTCTGTTGAGGCACGTTCCCTCTGTGCCCAGTTTCTGGAAAATTTTTATCATAAATGGTTGGTAAGCTTTGTCTAAAGATTTCTTTTTAATCTGTCGAGATGATCATATGATTTTTAGCAGAAATAGAGACACAGAGCTAGAGAACAAACCTATGAATACCAGGAAGGAAAGTGGGATGAGTTGGGAGATTAGGATTGACATAATATATTATAGATACTGTATATAGAATAGATAACTAATGAGATCCTACTGTATAGCACATAGAACTCTACTCAGTGTTGTATTCTAAGGTGACCTAAATGGGAAGGAAATCCAAAAAAGAGAGGATATATGTATACCCATAATGGATTCACTTTTCTGTGCAGCAGAAACTAATACAACATTGTAAAGCAATTATATTCCTATTAAAATTAATTTTTAAAAGTTGAGTTACACAGGCAACCAATTCTGTGTTTATTGCCCTGTTATTAACATGAGGATTAAAAGTAAACTCATAAATCCTCCCTTGACTAGACTCCACAAGCAGGTCATAAATGACTTGTAAAGTTGATCACCCTAAATGTTATTACATATCATTTTTAATAGATGTCACTTTCCTTAGTTTATTTCCATTATACATATATTCTGGAATTTTTACTCAGATATCAAATGATTCAAACATATATAGTAAAATATTTATTTTTCCACAACATATTTTATTTTATGTATTTTACAGCTTTAATTTTGCCATAAGTTTAATTGTAACATTCATAAACCAATAAACAGGTATATGTAGCTTTCTTAGAATCCTGGTACTTTATAAAAGAAACAAAAACAAAAGTGGCAAAAATTAAAATAACTCAGAGACAAAGAAACAATACTATGTATAAAAATTAGATGCTTATGTATTAAAATTTTTCTGAATCTCTGAATACTAATAATTGCTCATACATAATTTATCTAAAAATACTTGTGCTAATTTAGAGCAATATTTTCAAGAAGAAAGGTTTACAAATATTAAATGTAAATTTATGTAAGCATTAAAACTAGCCATAAATACTTAGAGTCTGCTGTGTTAAAAATGGAAAATGTACTAAAATGAAAATATATGAGTGAGAAGACCAGTGAAAGCAAAAGTTTCTCAGTCATGTCCAATTCTTTGTGACCCCATGGACTATAGTTCTTGGAATTCTCCAGGTCAGAATACAGGAGTGGGCAGCCTTTCTCTTCTCAGGGGATTTTCCCAACCCAGGGATCGAACCCAGGTTTCCTACATTGCAGGAGGATTCTTTACTAGCTGAGCCACCAGAGAAAGCCAAGAATACTGGAGTGGGTAACCTATCCCTTCAATAGATCTTCCTGACCTAGGAACTGAACCAGGGTCTCCTACATTGCAGGCAGATTCTTTACCAACTGAACTATCAGGAAGCCCATTAAGATCAGAGATAAGTTAAAATCTTGATTCAAAAATAAATATAACTACAGTATATTAACACATATATATGGAATTTAGAAAGATGTTAACGATGACCCTATTTGCGAGAAAGCAAAAGAGACACAGATATAAGTAACAGACTTTGGGACTCTTTGGGAGAAGGCGAGGGTGGGATGATATGAGAGAATGGCATTGGAACATGTATATTACTATATAAGAAATAGATGGCCAGTCCAAGTTTGATACATGAAACAGGGCACTCAAACCTGGTGCACTGGGATAATACTGAGGGATGGGATCAGGAGGGAGGTGGGAGGGAATTCAGGATGGGGGACACATGTACATCCATGGCTGATTCATGTCAGTGAATGGCAAAATCCACCACAATATTGTAAATTAACTAGCCTTCAATTCAAATAAATTAATTAATTAAAAAATAAAAAGTCAATATAACTAATATTTGAAAGAGTCAAGATAAAGTCCAGGTTATTTATATACATTCTTACATAAAGTAGTTACTCCTAAGATGGTGATGATGTCTTTATTAAACAAAAACATTACCTACTACTGAGTTGTAAATAATTAATATTTATTTATAGCTTGAGATGTGTAGAGGTGAAATTTCACCCTTAGATTTTAACTATAAATTCTGAATTTGGTTATATTTCCTGACTGTGCTTAGCTATTTGAAACCTGTGATATCTGTGGCCAAGGAGAAGGAGATTCCTTTATGAACAATGTTGTTGATTTGCATTCATGAAGTAGGATCACTTAACATATTTTCCCCTGATTGTTTCCAGGCATTTTTTTTTTTTTTTTTTTTTGCCCACAGACTCAGCACTCTAGGAGGAGTAAGAATTTGCAGTTTCTGTGAAAAAATTGTTTCACAAGGATTAGAAGTCAGCCACTCTTAAAAAGGACAAAACTTGCTCTTTAATTTGTTGAATTTTACCTGTGCTCAAAATTGGCACTACTTTTCTTCATCGGTAATTCTAATGCTGTATAATATGCACTGATTCTGTGCATACTCAAAGCCTTGTTGATAATGTGAATGCAGCATAATGCAGACTGGTTATTTAAGAGCAGTTCAACTTTGTTCAGCATGTACCAAATAATACAGGCAGTAAGCAATTTTTCCTTCTCAGAAGCAGTAGGTAATTCTTATAAGTATAAAAATTGCAGCTACCATGGTTAGTTTTCTCCCAAATTGTTTGAGCATAGCAACTTTCTGGAGTATTTGAAAGCCAAAGTTGTGATCCATTCTTTGAGTTGCAACTCTCAAATGTAAAATTGCCAATCCAAATTTTTAAATGGCTTAAACCTATTTTAAGTGGTAGGTGGTTGTAAACTGATAAACTCAAAATATTTTATATTACTCAACACATGGAAATAGACTACTTCGTTACTAGTTTTAATGTATATAAAGGAAAATTACTTTAAAGCATTTTTAATTAAAATGTTTTTCTTAATTTTTTGGAACACATACTTATGTAAAATGCAATGCTTAAAATAAATGATGCCTCTTAGTCTTAGGCATTGTTTATATTAATTGTTAAAATAATATTATGATTAATATAAATTCAGAGAAGCATTTGGGTTTATTTTCATATTTACAGTGTCTTAGTACAAAAATGTACCACATTAGGCAACCATTTAATATTTAAAATAGGTTATATATACACGAGTTAGCATTAGGAATTTTAAGTGAATACTGTACATATTTTTAAAAAGAAACAGATTGCTTGAAAATAGATGTGTAAGGGTAGAACTGTGCTGCTGCAAAAGGCACCTCTTTTGCTTGGGGCTCAACCTCTTCCCTGCTGAAGGGCATGATATGGGGGGAGCCAGCTCTACCCCAAGGTTGGCGCTTCAGGAAGATGGGCAGCCAGCTCACTGTGTTGCAAACCTGGCTTATGTTGGAAGTGAGGGAGGGTGGGGTTTAAATTCTGTAAAGGATGCAGTGGTGTTAGAATGTGGAGCTGGCTTGCAGTAGATGCCAGAGGGAGGAGGGGAAAGGGAGGACCCTTTGTGTGGGCAGAAGGGTCATGAGTCTATGTATGAAAAGGGCTTCACACGAAGGAAGCAGTGAGAAATAAGGCTGGGAAGATTCTGAGTCACAAGCTAAAAGCATTGTAAAAATAGCAATAAAAGCTATCTCTCATATCGTATGTGGACTTTATGTGATCTACATAGAAATCATGCATAATGCCTGCCCTGGGGATACTCAGATCAGGTATGTAAGTCTGAACTGGAATTCAGGTCCCTCAATAAAGCCCCCTTTTCACAATGCTCCACTAACATCTTGTGATTTATTCAGAAGATGGCTTGTTCCCACCTGTAAGAATGGGTCCTACGGGAGATTTGATCACTTTTGGAAAAGTCTAGCACTTGTGTTCTCTTTATGTATCTGAAAATAGTGTGTGTGAACTTTCCAGACTTCTACTTGAATTGTCTCTCCTATAACAAATGGCATGAGAAAATGGGTAGTTTGGAGATAATTTAGTAAATGGACTGACTATAAAGATGTGAACAATGATTAGAATCAGCAGCTAGGGGTGGGGAAGGAACTCAGAGCCAGTGCCAGTTGGGAGGGCCTTCTCCCTCATTAACCCTGGAGGAACAAGGGTGAAGCCAGAGAGAGCTGTGTGGTCATGCAGATGTCAGGGTGTGGCCTTCATTAGAGAAACAGCCTCCCTAAGGAGATGCTGGGGAGTTGGACACCTCACCAAGGTCTCTTCTATTTGATAGGCTTCAGCTGCCTGCTGTGGATAAAGTCAACTCAGCATCAGGAAGGAAGGAATCCCATTGTTGCAGCTTGAGTAGCTGAGCCCCCAGGCCCCAGAGCAGTGGAGACAGGGAGAGGGATTGCATCTGAAGAGATGGACAGAAAGTGTCTAGGCACAGTCGTCCCCAGCCCACCAGTCACTCATCATAAAATCTTTATGATTTATTATTTTCAGCCTACCAGCCACTCATCATAAAATCTTTATGATTTATTATTTTTTCTTAGCACTTATTTTCTTGTTGCTGTTTAGTCGCTAAGTCATGTTCACCTCTTTTGCAACCTCATACAGTATTGGAATGGGTTGCCATTTCCTTCACCAGAGGATCTTCACAACCTGGGGATCAAATCCATATCTCCTGCATTGCAAGCAGATTCTTTAACACTGGGCCAACAGGGAAGCCTTCAGTTATTACTTATAATTATTTATTTATGTATCCACTGCTTATTTTCTATCCTCTTTCTCCTCTCAAAAGAACAAGCACCTCATCCAACTTGTTCTCCCTTCTACCTCCAGTTCTTAAAGCAGTGCACTGCAAACCATGGGCATCAATAATTTCTTGATTGGATAAAGGAAAGACAAGAATTAAGCATTCATATGTGTACACACTTATATTGTTTATGTATTATATATAAATATGTTAATTATGTATATATATGCATAGTATGCATGTTTGGGTAAATTCTCTTTCTTAGACAGGATTATGTTTTATAATTTAAACTGGAATATTATCTAGCACACTGATGTCCATAAGTAGCCTCTCATTAAAAACTTATGAATGGGTTATAAGTGTATCTGTTTATGATGCTAAATGAATATATTCAAGTAAGTTAGTTCACTTCAGTCGCTCAGCTGTGTCCGAGTCTTTTCTACCCATGACTGCAGTATGCCAGACATCCCTGTCCATCACCAACTCCCGGAGTTTACACAAACTCATGTCCATTGATTCGATGATGCCATCCAACCATCTCATCCACTGTCATCCCCTTCTCATCCTGCCTTAAATATTTACCAGTGTCAGGGTCTTTTCCAGTCAGTCAGTTCTTCTAATTAGGTGGCCAAAGTATTGGAGTTTCACCTTCAGCATCAGTCCTTCCAAAGAACACTCAGGACTGGTCTCCTTTAGCATGGACTGGCTGGATCTCCTTGCAGTCCAAGGGACTCTCAAGAGTCTTCTCCGACACCACAGTTCAAAAGCATCAATTCTTTGGTTCTCAGCTTTCTGTATAGCCCAACTCTCACATCCATACATGACTACTGGAAAAACCATAGCTTTGACTAGAGGGACCTTGTTGGCAAAGTAATGTCTCTGCTTTTTAATATGCTAGCTAGATTGGTCATAGCTTTTCTTCTAAGGAACAAGCATCTTTTAATTTCATGGCTGCAGCCACCATCTGCAATGACTTTGGAGCCCCCCAAAATAAATTCTGCCCCTGTTTCCATCATTTCCCCATCTATTTGCCGTGAAGTGGTGGGACTGGATGCCATGATCTTAGTTTCCTGTATGTTGAGTTTTAAGCCAACTTTTTCACTCTCCTCTTTCACTTTCATCAAGAGGCTCTTTAGTTTTTCTTCACTTTCTGCCATAAGGGTGGTGTCATCTGCATATCTGAGGTTACTGATATTTCTCCCAGAAATCTTGATTCCAGCTTGTGCTTCATCCAGTCCAGCATTTCTCATGATGTACTCTGCATATAAGTTAAATAAGCACAGTGACAATATATAGCCTTGACATATTCCTTTTCCTGCTTGGAACCAGTCTGTTCCATGTCCAGTTCTGACTGTTGCTTCTTGATCTGAATACAGATTTCTTAGGAGGCAGATCAGCTGTTCTGGTATTCCCATCTCTTGACGAATTTTCCACAGTTTGCTGTGATCCACATAGTCAAAGGTTTTGGCCTGGTCAATAAAGCAGAAGTATATGTTTTTATGAAACTCTCTTGCTTTTTCCATGATCCAGCAGATGTTGTCAATTTGATCTCTGGTTTCTCTGTCTTTTCTAAAACCAGCTTCAACATCAGGAAGTTCATGGTTCACATATTACTGAAGGCTGGCTTGGAGAATTTTGAGCATTATTTTGCTAGTGTGTGAGATGAGTGCAATTGTTTGGAACTTTCAGCATTCTTTGGTATTGCCTTTCTTTGGGATGGAAATGAAAACTGATCTTTTCCAGTCCTGTGGCCAGTGCTGAGTTTTCCAAATTTGCTGGCACATTGAGTGCAACACTTAAACAGCATCATCTTTTAGGATTTGAAATAGCTCAACTGAAATTCTGATCACCTCTACTAGCTTTGTTTATAGTGATGCTTCCTAAGGCCCATTTGACTTCACATTCCAGGATGTTGGGTTCTAGGTGAGTGATCACGCCACCTCTTCTTAATATCTTCTGCTTTTGTTAGGTCCATACCATTTCTATCCTTTATTGTGCCCATCTTTGCATGAAATGTTCCCTTGGTATCTCTAATTTTCTTGAAGAGATCTCTAGTCTTTCCCATTCTGTTGTTTTCCTCTATTTCTTTGCATTGATCACTGAGGAAGTCTTTCTTATCTCTCCTTGCTATTCTTTGGAACTCTGCATTCAAATGGGAATATCTTTCCTTTTCTCCTTTGTCTTTCACTTCTCTTCTTTTCATAGCTATTTGTAAGGCCTCCTCAGACAACCTTTTTCCCTTTTTGCATTTCTTTTTCTTGGGGATAGTTTGATCCCCAAGATCTTTTTCTTAGGGATGGTATTCAGGTAAAAATGCCTTTAATATCATATCAGTTGAAATCAATATTGTTAGCGTATAGTCATAATTTGTGATCTTTTTTATTCACCATAGGATTAAAATACCCATCCAGTTCATGTATTAAACAGTCATCATATAAGCTACATAAGTAAGTGAAGTCGCTCAGTCGTGTCCAACTCTTTGCGACCCCATGGACTGCAGCCTACCAGGCACCTCCATCCATGGGATTCTCCAGGCAAGAATACTGGAGTGGGTTGCCATTGCCTTCTCTAGGGAATCTTCCCAACCCAGGGATTGAACCCAGGTCTCCCACATTGCAGGTAGACGCTTTAACCTCTGAGCCACCAGGGAAGCCCTATAAGCTACATAGGTATTGCTAAGTCCTGATACTATCAAGTAAAGTCATCATTACTGTTCACCAGATATTTCTGGTTTGCCATCTTCCCGGCACTTGCTAAGATTATACTTCACACTCTTAAGTTGGTTATGGTCATGACACTTGTTCTGGCCAATGAATATATTCAATTTTTCTGAGCACAGACACATCAGAGCCCATTTTTAGTTTGTCACTTCCCCTCCAAGTGGCCTGGAGCTCTCCCGGGATGAGAACAATGTGGAGAAGAACACCCCCACGCTGGCTGAAATGATGCAAAATCCATGGGAAATCAACCATCATGATCTTCAGCCACTAAGATCTGGGAGCTGTTTGTCATGCAGAATAACTTGATTAATGTGGGATGATACAGGAAAGTAAATGAGAGTGAGTTTTAGCTTCCAAGGACTTCATGATTTAATGAAGGGGACAGACTTAAAAGCAAATTACAGTGAAGCATCTCAGAAAGTTTTAGTAAGAGGTATCAGAGACATAGGAACACAGAAAATGAAACCTGTACATAAGTTAGGGCAGGATTCAGGAGGTGACATGAGAATTTGGGCTCGAAGAAAATATAAAGTGTTCTCAGACAGATGCCTTCCAGGATGAGGAGCACCACGAGTCATAACAGCAAGCCCTGACTTGGGACACATATTTATACCCCAACAGACACTTGGACCAACTCTAGAGTTTTAGACACAACATAGTGAAATGGGGAAAAGTATGGCTTCTGGAGTAACATTACCTGGATTTGAATCCTACTTTGATATTTGTGGTCTCTTAACATAGTACACAGCTTTCTAAGACTCACTTTCCCCCTACATAAATTAGAGACAATGAGGATGCTGTGAAGATGATTTTTGATGCATTTAACAAAGTACATGATGGGAGCAACCTGAACGTTCATCAGCAGAGGAATGGATAAAGAAGATGTGGTATATATACCGCATCTAATTTTCAGATATATATATATATAGTGTAATACTACTGCTAAGTCGCTTCAGTCGTGTCCGACTCTGTGCGACCCCGTAGACAGCAGCCCACCAGGCTTCCCCGTCCCTGGGATTCTCTAGGCAAGAATACTGGAGTGGGTTGCCATTTCTGTCTCCAATGTGTGAAAGTGAAAAGTGAAAGGGAAGTCGCTCAGTCATGTCCGACTCTTCGCGACCCCGTGGACTGCAGCCCACCAGGCTCCTCCGTCCATGGGATTCTCCAGGCAAGAGTACTGGAGTGGGGTGCCATCGCCTTCTCCGAGTGCAATACTACTCAACTGTAAAAAAGAACAAGGTTGTGCTATTTGCTGAAGCATGGATGGATCTAGGGGCTTTACAGGTGGCACTAGTGGTAAGGAACCCACCTGCCAGTACAGGAAACATAAGAGACACTGGTTAAATCCCTGGGTTGGGAAGATGGAGGAGGTCACTGTAACCCATTCAAGTATTCTTGCCTGGAGAATCCCACAGATGGAGGCACCTGGCGGGGTACAGTCCATAGTGTCACAGAGTGTTGGACATGACTGAAGTGACTTATCATGCCCACATGCACAGATGGACCTAGAGACAGCCATACAGAGTGAATATCAGAAAGAGGAAGAAAAATATCACATATTAGCACACATGTGTGGACTCTAGAAAATGGCACAGGTGAACCTGTTTGCAGAGCAGAAATAGAGAGCCAGACAGAGAGAACAAACAAATGGTACCAAAGGGACAGGGATGAAGGTGGAATGGTGCAATGAATGGGAGAGTGGGATTGACATATATATATATATATATGTATGTATATATATACACACACACACATATATATACTACTATTGGTAAAGAATTGGCCTGCCAATGCAGGAGATGTGGGTTCAGTCTCTGGGTCAGGAAGATCCCCTGAAGAAGGAGAGGAAACCCATTCCAGTATTATTGTCTAGGAAATCCCATAAACAGGGAAGCCTAGCAGGCTATATAGTCCATGAAGTTACAGAGTCAGACATGACTTAGAAACTAAACAACAGCAAGAACAAATGTATAATATAGATAACTAATGAGAACCTTCTCTAATAATGGAGAAGGAAACGGCAACCCACTCCAGTGTTCTTCCCTGGAGAATCCCAGGGATGGCAGAGGCTGGAGGGATGCCATCTGTGGGGTCGCACAGAGTCGGACATGACTGAAGCAACTTAGCAATGAGAACCTACTGTATAGCACAGAGCACTCAACTTAATGCTCAATGGGAAGGAAATCCAAGAAAGAGGGAATATATGTAAACATATAGCTGATTCACTTCTCTGTACAGCAGAAACTAATACAACATTGTAAATAAGCTATATTCCAATAAAATTAATAAAAACAATAAAAAATGATTAACACCTAATAAATGTGTAAAATGTACTTCATGATTATTGTAGTAATAGTCTGTGGGCTATAAGAGTGTCATAGATGGAGAAAAGGGAAGGTAAGGGAGGAGAGCTGGGTGGTGCTGGCCTGAGGGCAGGTGGGAAGGGACACTGCAGGCTGAAGTGACTTGGGAACTCTTCTGGGTGGTTAGAGCAGGGAGGCCCTGGGGATGTGTAAGGATGCTAGAATGCTGACCTTGCCAAATCATATCCATTTATGTTTTTGGTCTTTATGCATTAAAAGGGTCTAAGTTTACCCATCAAACCTATAAATGGAGTGAGGGCATAGCTAATTCAGGCCTGCAAAGCAGAGGTGAGGGCAATTACCAGGGTCCCTAGTATAGACATCACACGGTCCCTGGCGACAGACAAGTGCATTTCAAACCGGGCTGAGGATGTTTTTACAGTAAGAAAATTGGTCCCTGTAAGTGCTTATGGGTGTACTTTTATGGCTTTCAATGCAATATCTTACTGCAGGTTGAGGGTGTGTATGGAATAGGAATGGGAAAAGGGACATGACTTGCAAACATGATCTCAGTATAATTTAGTAGGATTTAAGCTACCTTGGGATGACACTTCCTAGATCCTGGATCTGAGCATAGGAAGTTAATAAGAAAAGTGCTTTTTATCATGTAGCATACTTTCTTCTTCTTTCTCCGAATGTCTGGAATAAATCAATGAGAAAGAACACCTCTCTCTTCTGTTTTCCACGTATCATCAAATGTACTGTTGTAGGCAAGCCCCTCCTCTGGTGTTTGCTACACACTACAGTGGGCTTTGGAATCATACCACCTCAGATAACATTCCAAATTTTGTCTTATTTCATGGATAAATTAGCCACTTTAAGCTTCAGTATTCACATTAAAATAAATGACAATGCTAAGTACTCTCTACTCATACAGCAAGAATGAAGTGAGACAGGCGAACTCTTAACCTTCACAAATATTAGACTAATGCAAGCTGAATGGCTATGAATTGTCAAGTCATCCTGTGGTCTTACATACAATGGTGAAGTGTAATGTTTCCATTGACCAGCTAAGGAATTAGTAGTTGAAACTTTTCTATACTGCTGACAGAAATATAAAACAGTGTAGCCACTTTGGGAAACAGTGTAGCAGTTTCCTCTAAAATGAACATGCACTTGCCATATAACCCACCAGTTCCACTCCTAGGTGTATCCTTAGAAAAAATGAAGAAATATGCCTTCACAAAAGATCCAGCCTCAATTTGTAGCAGTTTTATTCATATAGGCAAAAACTGGAGACAATGAAATAGCCATCAACTGCTGAGTGAATGGGCAAGCTGTGATACATCCATAAGATGAAATACTGCTAGCTCTAGAAAGGACCCAAATAGTGATTCATGGGAAAACCCAGTGTATCTCAGATTACTCTGCTGCTGCTGCTGCTAAGTCGCTTCAGTCGTGTCCGACTCTGTGCGACCCCACAGATGGCAGCCCACTGGGCTCCCCCATCCCTGGGATTCTCCAGGCAAGAATACTGGAGCGGGTTGCCATTTCCTTCTCCAATGCATGAAAGTGAAAAGTGAAAGCGAAGTCGCTCAGTCGTGTCTGACTCTCAGCGACCCCATGGACTACAGCCCACCAGGCTCCTCCGTCCATGGGACCCTCCAGGCAAGAGTACTGGGGTGGGGTGCCATTGCCTTCCCCTCAGATTACTCTAACTGAAAGAATTCAGACAAAAAGACTACAAATTGGATGATTCTGGAAAGGGAAATTTTATATAGATGAAAAAGACATCACTGGTTGTCATGGGATAGAGTTGGGGCAGAGGTGAGAAGAGTGGAGGAGATGGACACAGGAGACAGGACAGAACTTTTTGGGTGATAGGAATGTTCCATATTTTGACTGTGGTGTTTGGTACAAGGCTGTATACATCTGTCAAAGAATTGATAGCCATGAACTTTAAATGAGTGGATTTTATTGCGTGTAAGCTATATCTCAATTTCTAAAACTTAAGGAAACAGATATCATGGAAACCTCTGAGGACGGAGAACATCACATGAATTTGCAACCCAGAAAATCTTTCTAGAAAGGAGAAACCAACAACTTGGACAGTGCACATGTAGTCATCCTGACTTGTTCATTTGAGTCTCTAATTAGGATCTGGTGATACTGAATTAAGTAAAAATGTGAATTCAAAAACAGAAACATCTTAGAAAACCTGCAGTTACAAGTTTATTAGAATAATTTTAAAAGTCTCTTCCAAAACTTTTGTATGAGTGTTTGAGAACTATGAATTGTCCAGAAGGTTCAAGGTTTATTTTGAAAAATAACTTGCTGTTTACTCTTCCTCCCCAAAATACTTTTTTTCCTACTACAAAAAACTTCTACCTTTAAAGCTAGTTTTTAAATGTCATAGTCTGATGTGTTTTATCTAAAGTGATGAAATAACACAAGCTTCCTCTTAAAAAAAAAAAAGAAAGAAAGAAAACTCAAAAGACTGCCTGAAGCATACCTTTTGTGCATTTTTTTCATGTTTACATATTTTATTGGACTGCCTTTACCAAGAAAGCCATAAATCTAAGATAATATCTAAAGTGCATAATTATATGTAAGTAGCTATAATACTTGGCATTTAAATGCGTTCTTAAAATCAGCATGCAAGAATCAAATATATTGTTGGTTAGTTGACTGTGATTAGATGGAAGACATAAGAAATCAAACAAGCTTACATGAAGATCAGGACACTGGTTTCACACTCTGTTCCCCAGCCTGATCTCTTTAGACGGTTGATAATATGGTAGGTAAATGCTGAATTTTTCCACAATTTTTTTCTGACCTAGCTTCTATTCTAGCTTCAGCTTGGTTAGTTCCTTTTTTCAGGAGGTTTTCTGTTGTTCCCCTGCTCTCAGAACCACCCTGCACTGACTACACAACCCTGTTAGTAATGTCATTAGTCAATAGGATGATATGCCTTCTACATTCTCATACACAACATTTTTGAAGCACCTCTATTTCCAAGGTAATGTTTAAATCGGGGTGAAAGAATGACTTTTTAAGATATTACTATACAATGTGATAGTGTCTTCAATGCATTTTTAAATATAGTACTTCATTTCCTATTGCTAACAATCCTCAGCATAACATAATCCTCAATAATATTATGCTCACCATGTCCTACAATAAGGAGACACAGAGGGTTACTCATCTAATGTTTTCTAGTCAGTAAGTGGCCAGCACAACTAGAGCTCAGTTCTTTTGGTTCCTTTTTCTGCTTCTTTTTTAAAATATAAATTTATTTATTTTAATTGGAAGTTAATTACTTTACAATATTGTACTGGTTTTGCCATACATCAACATGAATCCGCCACAGGTATACATGTGTTCCCCATCCTGAGCCCCCCTCCTTCCTCCCTCCCCGTACCATCCCTCTGGGTCGTCCCAGTGCACCAGCCCCAAGCATCCAGTATCTGCTTCTCTACCATCCTACCTTTCTATGTTAACCTTCTTGCTCTCTGATAAAATTTAAAAAATTGGACACCTGTATTTGGTTGTGCAGTTGTGTTTTTCCATCCAGGTCTCTTGGGACGAAAGTCAGTGAAGGTCCAGACTGATATGATTTTCATGACTTTTTGCATTTTTCAGTATTTTTTAATAAAAATATTTTATGCTTTTGGCATAAGGTGTATAGAAATTACAGCTAATGCTCAGAATTCCTTATAAAACAAATGTCATTTGCTTTATCATAAGGCATATGGCATAGGACATATTTTCAGTTCTACATAAATTGTATACTGAGTCTTCCAAAATACCAATTTTAGGATATTTTTCCCCACCATAAATGCTTGTACCAGTCTTCAGTAATATTTTGTGTAAAATACTGGAAACAAATTTACCCTTTAAATAATCTGCATATGTGACAGGTAATATTTTAAATATGGTTTTAAAACCATAGTGTCACATTTGTCCTTTTCCTGAACTCTATTTTAAAACCTCCTTTAAGTTCTTTAAGTATACTTAATATTTCATCTTGATGAAAAATATCCCTACACAAAACAGATTTCTTAGCTTTAATTATGTTTATGTTTACCATTCTGATTCTGACAATGTATAAAGGAATATAGTGTTTACTTTGAAAACGTGTATTAATTGACTTCCACAGTTGTTCATTGGCGTTAATGTTTTCTAAAACACATTAAACTGTTTTCTACTTACATTAAAGATGATACATCTTCAAATTACTAGACTTTTGACTTCTTTCTGTGAGCTATTGGTTACTGTTATTACTTATTTTTTACTTTTTTATTAAGATGTAATTTACGTACAATGAAATGCACAGATCTGAAGTTTTTGGCTTGATGAATAATGACATTTGTATTCATTTCTGTCACCACATCTCAAAACAGGATATAAAACATCCCCATCACTCGATCCACCCACCCCACCCAGCGGCAACTTCATTCTTATTCTTGACACATGGAGGACTTTTTACCTCTTCCTTATAAAAATTGAATCACACAGTCAGAAATGTGTCTGGCTTCTTTGTTCAACAAAATATTTTTGAGTTTCTTGAAATTTCTCTATGGGTAAACATATATATATATACACACACACAGTAAATTTGTCTGAAAAATAAATGTATAAAATGTATGTATGAAAAGTATAAAATTTAAAGGTTTGTGGTATTTTTTCTCTTATATTAGTGTGACAAATGTTCTTACCTATTGCTGTAATTACATTTTTATTTCCCATATATCTTACTTAGGAATTACAAAGAAGTACATTAGGATTTCCATGCTTCTTAAAATTATTTCTCTTAAAGTTTACATAAGTATATTGATGGCTTTTGTTGACTATGATGACTACTTCATTTCTTCTAAGGGATTCTTGCCTACAGTAGTAGGTATAATGGCCATCTGAATTGAATTATCCCATTCCTGTCCATTTTACTTCATTGACTGCTAACATGTCAACATCCACTCTTGCCATCTCCTCTTTGACCACTTCCAAATTACCTTCCCCTTATAGGCAATAAAAGAGTCTGAAATGCAGTACTTGGGTGCAATCTCAAAAATGACAGAATGATCTCTATTCCTTTCCAAGGCAAACCATTCAGTATCACAGTGATCCAAGTCTATGCCCTAACCACTAATGCTGAAAAGATTGTTGAAGTGTTCTATGAGGACCTACAAGATCTTCTAGAAGTAACACCCAAGAAAGATATCCTTTTCCTTTTCATTGTAGGGGACTGGAATGTAAAAGTAAGAAGTCAAGGGATATCTGGAGTAACAGGCAAGTTTGTCTTTGAAGTACAAAATGAAGCAGGGCAAAGGCTAACAGAGTTTTGCAAAGAGAACGCACAGTTCATAGCAAACACCCTCTTCCAACAAAATAAGAGATGATTCTATACATGGGCATCACCAGATGGTCAATACTGAAATCACATTGATTATACTCTTTGCAGCCAAAGACAGAGAAGATCTATACAGTCAGCAAAAACAAGACTGGGAGCCAACTGTGGCTCAGATCATGAACTCTTTATTGTCAAATTCACACTGAAATTGAAGAAAGTAGGGAAAACCACTAGGTCACGCAGCTATGACCTAAGTCAAATCCCTTATGATTATACAGTGGAAATGAAAAATAGATTCAAAGGATTAGATCTGATTGACAGAGTGCTGGAGGAGCTATGGATGGAGGTTCATAACATTACAGGAGACAGTGATCAAAACCATTCCCAGGAAAAAGAAATGCAAAAAGGCAAAAGGGTTGTCTGAGGAGGCTTTACAAATAGATGATAAAAGAAGTAAAAGACAAAGGAGAAAAGGAAAGATATACCCATTTGAACATTTGGATGCAGAATTCCGAAGAATAGTAAAGAGTGATAAGAAAGACGTCCTAAGTCATCAATGCAAAGAAATAGAGAAAAACAAAAGAATGGGAAAAATTAGCAATCTCTTTAAGAAAATTAGAGACACCAAGGAAGCATTTCATGCAAACAGGGACTCAATAAAGGACATAAATGGAAAGGACCTAACAGAAGCAGAAGATATTAAGAAAAGGTGGCAAGAATACACAGAAGAAATATACAAAAAAGATCTTCATGACTCAGATAACCACATTGATGTGATTACTCACCTAGAGCCAGACATGCTGGAGTGCGAAGTCAAGTGGGTCTTAGGAAGTATCCCTATGAATGAAGCTAGTGGAGGTGATGGAATTTCAGGTGAGCTATTTGAAATTCTAAAAGATGATGCTGTGAACGTGCTGCACTCAATATGCCAGCAGATTTGGAAAACTCAGCAGTGGCCACAGGACTGGAAAAGGCCAGTTTTCATTCCAATGCCAAAGAAAGGCAGTGCCAAAGAATGTTCCAACTACTTCATAATTGCACTCATTTCACATCCTAGGAAAGTAATGCTCAAAATTCTCCATGCTAGGCTTCAGCAGTACATGAAAAGAGAATTGCCAGATGTTCCACCTAGATTTAGAAAAGGCAGAGGAACCAGAGATCAATTTGCCAATATCCATTGGCATAGTAAAAGCAAGAGATTTATAGAAATCTATAAATAGAGAAAGCAAAAGAATTCTAGAAAAAAAAATCTACTTCTTCTTCCTTGACTACTCTAAAGCCTTTGACTGTGGGGATCATAACTAACTGTGGAAAATTTTTAAAGAGATTATAATACCAGACCAACTTACCTGCCTCCTGAGAAACCTGTATGCAGTTCAAGAAGCAACAGAACCAAACATGGAACAACAGACTGGTCCCAAATTGGGAAAGGAGTACAAAAAGTCTATATATTGTCACTGTGCTTATTTAACTTATATGCAGAGTACATCATGAGAAATGCTGGGATGGATGAAGCACAAGCTAGAATCAAGATTGCTGGGAGAAACATCAATAACCTCAGATATGCAGATGACACCACCCTTATGGCAGAAAGTGAAGAGGGACTAAAAAGCCTCTTGCTGAGGTGAAATAGTAAAGTGACAAAGTTGGCTTAAAGCTCAACATTCAAAAAATGAAGATCATGGGATCCGGTCCCCTCACTTCGTGGCAAATAGATGGGAAAACAATGGAAACAGTGTCAGACTTTGTTTTCTTGGGCTCCAAAATCCCTGCAAATGGTGACTGCATGAAATTAAAAGACTCTTGCTCCTTGGAAGAAAAGCTATGACAACCTTGACAGCATATTAAAAAAAAAAAAAACTGAGACATTATTTTGCCTACAAAGATTCATATGGTCCAAAGCTATGGTTTTTCCAGTAGTCGTGTATGAAAATGAGAGTTGGTCCATAAAGAAGGCTGATTACCAGAGAATTTGTGATTTTGAACTGTGGTGTTGGAAAAGCAAAACCACAGTTGGAAAAGACTCTTGAGAGTCCCTTGGACAGGAAGAAAATCAAACTAGTCAATCCTAAAGGAAATCAATCCTAAATATTCATTAGGAGGATTGATGTTGAAGCTGAAGCTCCAACACTTTGGCCAACTGATGTGAAGAAGTGACTCACTGGAAAAGGCCCTGATGCTGGGAAAGATTGAATGCAGGATGAGAATGGGATGATAGAGGATGAGATGGTTGGATGGCATCACCAACTCGATGGACTTGAGTTTGAGCAAGCTCTGGGAGATGGTGAAAGGTAGAAACCTGGTGTGCTGCAGTCTATGGGTTCTCAGAATCAGACATCACTGAGGGACTGGAAAACAGCACGTGATTACTACCTGCATAAAAAGCTATCCAACCAACATGCAAACTCTTTAAGCTTTGCCCAAAGAATTGCTAGTTTAGGTAAATCTGTCCCTTTGATGATCTGATATTGATGCTTAATTATAAAATAAAATAATTTATTATATAAATTTTGGTGTCATCTCTCAGTGAAAGTAATATATAAAAATAGAGAAAAATATGTACTCTTAATCTGTATTGTCTTACTTGGAAGATGAACTTTCTGAGAGTTGGGTGATACGTTTATTCCATGGACCAAAATGTAAGGCCTTTGCCTATGTTCAGGTAGACACAGCAAAGCTTTTAGACTAAGAAGTGGCCACATCAAAATATTCTCCCTGAAGTTTAGTGCAGTTTCTGTTCTTCTGTGTCACCTGGAATAATTTACCAAGCATTGATTCTATCCTGCAGAGAATTCTTACTTTTCTCATGTTGCAGTTATCAAGTGTCACATCATCACTTCCCAAACTATTTTATTCCTTGGAAAATGCTATATATTATGCTTCTGTGTTTAGAGAACAGTGAACACTAACATTTTGAAGAGTCTGAAAATTTATGCAGTAAGAAAACCTACTCAACCTGTCTAAATTAAGGTTCTCCTCATTTATTTTATTTGATCATTAAATCATTTCCTTTTTGTGTTTAACAGTTCCTAGGGAGGGTTTCCCTGAAAAAAAAAAAAATTCTTTCTGAAATGCTGATTTTGTATAATATGACAACCTTAGAAAAATGTCATTATCATTATTATTATTCTTTTATATATATTTTTATATTGTGTTTGCATATTTGTATATTAGATAGGATTGTTTCTTTGGGCTGGAAATACCTTACCTCTTACTAGATAAGATTTTTTCCCCTCTATTGAATGCACACAAGTCATTCTCTCTTGCAGGTTTAGTGGCAGGAATTTTCTCGTAATCTTCCTTTTTTCTAAAGTTATGTTCTATCTTGCAGGCAGCAGGTGGCTTCTGGTGAATGCACACAGATTAATCAGTAGAAAAATGTCAGCAGGATGGTGTGTGCAGATATAAATCCATAGGTCTATGTAACACTTCAAGAAAGGCAAATGGAGACAGGAACTGATTGTGTTAATAGGAAATATTAGCTAGGGTAAAAGGTTAATTGGGCATATTGCTGCCATGTTGGAAACAATATTAGGACCTTATAGAACGAAACCTGTTAGCATCCTGGAGACATGAGACGTAGATGTGTATAAGAGACAGCTTTAAGAGTTTTTAGAGTTTTCTAATTGAAGAAAAATTTAAATTTAAATTTTCCTGATGAGATAAAATTTTAACCTTATTTTATTATTCTTTTTTGCTTTTCTCAAATATATTTCAACATAAAACATTAGTAAAATGTAGATTGAAACTTTTAAGTAAGAAAAAATGAGGTTATAAACATGCTTACCGTGCCAACAGAGTTGTCATGATAAGCTTTGAGCTTTTCTTTTAGCTTGCTTACGACCCTGACCAAAGGAAGTTATGACAATTATTTGTAGTGAACACAAAATGACATTTTTTGAGTGCTAAATTTGAAAAGAAATAATGTAGAATGAAGGTAGGGGTTTATAGGAAGGACTCAGACTGAAATAACAGCAAAGGTGGAAACCAGCTTCATACAACTATTTCTTGTATTGACGTGTCATAAGAACTGAAGCTGTAATGTTAAAATGTAGTTCAAGAAAAGTCATTTTATGAGGGACTATGATAATGTGCAGAGAAGACAATGGCAACCCACTCCAGTATTCTTGCCTGGAGAATCCAAAGGATGGGGAGCCTGATGGGGTCGCACAGAGTCGGACACGACCAAAGCAATTTAGCAGCATGATAATGTGGCCCGAGTTATGGAGGGCTCTGGTGGCTTAACTTCATATAAGGAAGGACTCCATCCAGTGCAGTCACTGAATTGCTCATTCATCAGCAATTGCCTGCCTGGATGTATTGGAATCACCCAGAGAAGCTAATTACTCGCCAATCTCTGGACCCAAACTTCACCTGTTCAGGTCTGGGCTAAGACCCAAAGAATTTGTTTCTTTAAAAACCTCTTTGGATGGCTCTGTGACCATGTTTTGGAAGCCATGCACTGATAATTTCCCCTGAATATCACTTCTGTCAGTTGGCCTTTCTCTAGGACCTGGTCAGTTGGCCTTTCTCTAGGACCTGGATATTAGAGGAGCGTCATAAAATTTAAGTTTATATTCCTCCTGTGGACCTAGAGTAAAAATATTGCACAAAAAAATGGAGCCAGCTTTTAAGAGAATTGTTAACCAAAAGAATTGCAGCTAGAGTGGGCCAGTTCCCTGAGTTAGTGCCTTAGGAGACATAATTGAGGGGCTGATGAGAAAGAAGCAAAGATTCGTATAGCTGATTCACTTTGCCATGTTGAAACTAACACAAGATTGTAAAGCATCTATACTTCAATATTTTTTTAAAAGTATCTTAGTTCTTGAGGCTGATGACCAAAAGGTCATCCTTAAAATTTTGAAAGGACTCATAAAACAAAGATGATATATTTTCAAACTCTTTCTTCTTGATGAGTGATCACTTTTCTATTTCCATGATTTTTAAAATATAAAAGGACTTTGTTTTTGGAAAAAGAAGAAAGAAGCAAAGATATTTAATTCAAGTACATGGAGAGATGTCTCTGTGCCTTGAGATTTGCCTACAGCAGAAGCATAAGAACCATAGAGGAAATTAGTGACTTGGATGGAGGGTGTGTTGAATTTAAGTCTTGGAGTTTAAGAACCTTTCATGTTTTTCTTTACTCATGATACGTGCATAAGAGGTGTATTCCAAGGAAACCCTAGGAAAGACTAGCTAGAACTCTGGAAATGATAGCTAAAAAGCAACCTGACATTACTTATATGTTATAATGAAATTATAATTATTTTGTGACCTTGGAGAACTGACGTGACAGTGGATACATTCAAAATAAAATAGACTACAGTTTTATTCTTCAAAATGAATATAAACTTTATATTTAAGCGTTTGGTAGGGGGAAGAGACAGCCTCTATTCCACTATTAGCCTAGATTCCTACACTTAATCTTGTTGTTTCTGTACTTGAAGATAATGTTTTATAATAAAATCAAAGGAATTTAAGCAATTTCAAATAATTAAAATAGTATACTAATAGAGCTCAGTTGTGGAATGAATACTGTTGCAATTTACACATTAGGCTTTTATAAATGCTTTGTCATGTGGTCACTTAAACTTGCCCACCATACAGAGTTGTGAGGATCACATGAGTTCGTGCATATAGGGGCTTAAAAGGGTCTGTGTGATCAATGCTCAGTAAACATGAGTTGGTAATTTCCTGCTGCTCTTGATGAGCAAGCTGACTTGCTTTCAGGTTATGGTATGGCATGGGGCATGGTGCTTGGCACAGAACAGCTGTCCTGTAAGTGTTCGTTCATTGATCACAAAGATATCATGGTTGTCGGAGCTTCCCAGTCAGGTCCCTGGAACACACTTTCGTTTCCTGTCCTATTTCTAAAACATGCATTTCCTAAATGTCTTTCCAGCTGTTAACAAAATTTTTTGTCCATACATAAGGACTAATTTGTTTCTTAGAAGATGCCAGTGAAGGATTAATGGAAGTCTTTAGCCTGGAAGGCTTCCTAGAGTTCAGTGCATTTGAGTTGAATTTTGTAAGAACTAAAAATGAATGGAGAGGGAAAAGGAGGCAGATCATTTTAAGCAAGAAATGTGGCATATGAACTGGAGATGCAAACGCCAGAAGGATGTTCTGAAATATTGAGATGGATGCACCTAACTGGAGAAACAGACTCTGTTAGGAGTTAAGAGGAAGAGATTAGTGAATGCGGATGTGTGTAGGTGGGACCCTGGAACTAGACAGTCATGTGTGTATTTGACATGATTGGGGATGGGAAGCCTTTTGTGGAATCTGAGGGCAGGAGAAGATGGCACTTGAGGAAGATCAACTCAAGCAGTTCACTCCAGAAAGAACATGACTTTGGAAGCAGTGGACTAATCCCTTACTGGCCATTAGAGAAAGTAAGAGGCCACAGGGCACCAAGATTGTGGACATCAGTAACATGAGGGTTTAACTGACTGCCAGGCAGACTTTGGGAGGTGTTTCAGTGTGTGTTGTGGGGGGTGGGGACACTGAGTTTAGTACTTTAGTCTGATCTGGCTCAGTCATTAAGGAAGGTTTTCAGGTAGACAGATTTCAAACCTGATAGGTAGTGGAAATTGAATTCTGGAAATGATAGTTCAGGGATCATCAGCCCCTCGGAAGCCATAAGAATGATGCTCTCATCAAGTCAAAAGTGCTCAGAGAGTGTCTACCCTTGTAAATGAGGAGTCAGCAGTCCTAGTCTGTGGATTACTTTTCAAAATCTCATACCGCTCTTATTTGTCTAAATATCTGTACATATTTTCATCAGTTTGGTTGAAAGGGAGGAAAAAATGATTTACAAGTTTTTTGATATTCTCATTCTGAATATCAAAAATATTTAGACCAAGAAGCAATCATATTTGGGTATTAAAGTTTCTATTGATATGTCCAAATGATTTGGATTCATCTTTTTGTCATATTTTGGGTAAAAAAAAAGCATCATGGCCTCTTGAAAAAATAAAGAAACTTTCATTTACAATAGGAAAGGAATAGTGTATATTTAGTGTTGAGTACTTTCATATTTATATGAAAATTTATATATATAGTCCATGGGCACTGTATTTTCATATCTGATTGACTCCAGTTTCTCTCTAACTTTCCAGCCAGGTGAATCAGATGAGAAATTAGTAATAATTAATTGAAAACAATACCTGAAATATTTCATTAATGCTTTTCCAAGTTCCAATTCCCCATTTTATCTATTTAAAATCCACTAAATCCCACCAAGGAACTATTATGGACCTCTTAGTAGATATTTATTTAGCTATCTGTCTTCCATGAGCAAGGAGAAGGAATACTTGTGGAGAAAAGGCACACGTAGAACAATCCTAAAATCGTTATTTAAAGAGCTATGGCTTTGTGTTACACATAAAAAGCAGGAAAATCATTAGTTGTAAAGAAGCTCTGGCAATAATCCTTACAAATACCACTCATCCCTCCTTGCTACTGAATTGAATTTTTTATCCTGGACATTAAACTGTAGATAAGCATTATCAGACAGCTCTCTATTCTTCTAGGATCCTGAAATGTCACAAGAGGATGTGAGGTGCTTAAAGCTTGAAATAATTACAATCTTGTGTCTCATACTAACACTTGAATGACAATGGAATAATTTATTTGATCAAAACAAAGCACTTCACAGATAGTGTGTAGTTTTTGAAATGAGTTGTGCTTCTGAGAAGAAATGGTAATACTGCACAAGTAAACATGTAACTTGGGTCACACCAAGGGCCACCTGTGACCTGTGAGCAGATGGCATGGTCAAGGCATGTGGGATACTCAGCTCAGCTCCTGGCCCAAGGCAGGCACTCTGAAATGTGAGCTGATATCACTCGCTGTCCTCTTCCTGTTCTGTTATCGTAGAGTTTTTGTGTCTGAATAGGTTTACATTTCTTGAAATTCATCTTGTTTTCCTGAATTGCATTTTTGATTAATGAAGACAGTTTTACTTACTTGACTGTCTGTGCTACTGTTTCCTTGTAACTTGGTATTATTGCTGACCCAACAGTCTCTCTCATCTCAATCATTCAATCGTGTGGCCCTTTGTTTAGGTGGAGAGACCACCCTCAGACAGGCATGAGACAGAGCCACAGTTCAGAGTAAGGATCCCAGATTGGGCTGTAAGGCCCAGGAGCTGGCTGTGAATGGCACTGTGTGGGCATGCATACTCAGTTGCTCAGTCGTGTCTGACTCTTTAGGACTCCAAGGACTGTTGCCCTCCAGGCTCCTCTGTCCATGGGATTATCCCAGGGGATGCTGGAGCCGGTTGCCATTTCCTCCTGCAAGGAGATCTTCCTGATCCATGGATCAGACCAGGGCAAGGTCCTATTTATGAATGGAACTGAAGTGCTAACAACTATTAACAATTTCCCCTTTAAGATAACCATATGTTAGTGAGTGAGTGTTCACTCAGTCATGTCCGACTCTTTTTGACCCAGTGGACTGTTGGGGTTGTCTGTCCATGGGATTCTCCAGGCAAGAATACTGGAGTGAGTTTCCATTTCCTTCTCCAAACCATATGCTGTTTCCAAGATTATTTCTCGATACTACCATTCTCATTCACTTTAGATCAATATGCCTTCTTTTTTGTTGTTCAGTCACTCAGTCGTATCCGACTCTTTGCCACCCCACAGACTGCAACACATCAGCCTTCCTTGTCCTTCACCATCTCCTGGAGCTTGCTCAAACTCATGTCCATTGAGTCAGTGATGCCATCCAAACATCTCATCCTCTGCCACGCCCTTCTCCATCCATTTAACTTCTCCCTTTGCCAGGGGGAGTTCATCACCTGGAATTGTGCCTATAGGTATAAAAAAAATTAAAACCTTCCTCATGACTCTTTTCTCAACCTACCTTACCTCACTGTCTATTTTCACATTGCTCTTTCCCCTCAACCTTCTGCGTTTCCACTGAAGTCTCCCCACCTCCCACTTTTAGTCTTGGAGGGTCCAGAAGGTGGCTCAGGCCTCCCTTGCCTCATTGGTACCTCTGCTGCCTTGATTCTAGGATTGTTTCTTTGGGCTGGAAATACCTTACCTCTTACTAGATAAGATTTTTTCCCCTCTATTGAATGCACACAAGTCATTCTCTCTTGCAGGTTTAGTGGCAGGAATTTTCTCGTAATCTTCCTGTTTTCTAAAGTTATGTTCTATCTTGCAGGCAGCAGGTGGCTTCTGGTGAATGCACACAGATTAATCAGTAGAAAAATGTCAGCAGGATGGTGTGTGCAGATATAAATCCATAGGTCTATGTAACACTTCAAGAAAGGCAAATGGAGACAGGAACTGATTGTGTTAATAGGAAATATTAGCTAGGGTAAAAGGTTAATTGGGCATATTGCTGCCATGTTGGAAACAATATTAGGACCTTATAGAACGAAACCTGTTAGCATCCTGGAGACATGAGACGTGATAAACAGGCAGATTTGAATGGTCCAGAAGACCAAGGGCTTGATTTCTTATGTATTATTTTCCTTCTTATAAGTCTTTGAGAAAATTGTTTTTCCCAACTTTAAAATCACCCATTAATCTCTGTAGCAAATCGATATCTTGTTATCACCTTTATTTTAGAATCCTATACTTTTTAGTCTGCTGCTGCTGCTAAGTTGCTTCAGTCGTGTCCGACTCTGTGCAACCCCAGAGACGGCAGCCCACCAGGCTCCTCCGTCCCTGGGATTCTCCAGGCAAGAATACTGGAGTGGGTTGCCATTTCCTTCTCCAATGCATGAAAGTGAAAAGTGAAAGTGAAGTGAAGTCGCTCAGTCGTGTCCGACTCTTAGCGACCCCATGGACTGCAGCCTACCAGGCTCCTCCCTCCATGGGATTTTCCAGGCAAAAGTACTGGAGTGGGTTGTCATTTCCTTCTCCACTTTTTAGTCTGGTTTTATGAATAAATTTCCTGGCCTAGTTAAGGGAGATATAACTGCCCTTACCACTTACTATGGAAACTGGCCAGCTGGGTTCCCTTTTCTTACAATTTAAGAGCCTAACTTACCTGTCCTCATTGTCTTTTTTAAAATAAAGGTCACTCTTATGTAGCTTCTGAGCATTCTCTGAATGTACATCAGAGGTAGAACACACCCTGATCATCTGTGATTAGTACATCTGGCTTTTCAAAATAGCAACATCCACTTTTCCTGTCTGGTGTAGAATTGTCACTGTTTCATCTTCATCTTAGGGGTAGCAGTCATCACACTTATCGGTTCACTGCTAAGTAGACATAAATATGCAACTTTTAAAATTCATTTTGTAAAATAATATTTTCAAATTTTCCTCTTTCAGTATTAGTAAATGGAGATGAAAAGATCACTTTTGAAGACCTCCTTTGAAAATGTAGAATTGTCACAGTTTCATCTTCATCTTAGGGGTAGCAGTCATCACACTTATCGGTTCACTGCTAAGTAGACATAAATATGCAACTTTTAAAATTCATTTTGTAAAATAATATTTTCAACTTTTCCTCTTTCAGTATTAGTAAATGGAGATGAAAAGATCACTTTTGAAGACCTCCTTTGAAAAATATTTTTGAAGAGATTTTTATCAACCAAATTATATTTGTCTTGCAAGTAATTAAAATTTTTTTTTCACTTTCTTGACTCTTTTTCTTATATAAGCTGTTTTTCTGTATATACAGTATGACCTGCCTTGAGTTTTACATTCCCAGTGGTCTCAAGGTCACTCTGCATTTCTGATTTAGCCAACCTGACACCTGCTGTCACCATTGTTCTGCTGGTATATTTGGAGAATATGGTCTTGGAATACTAGAATAATGTTTCAAGAACACTCAGCTATGTGAGATATCTGAATAGTTTCACTAATATGGCTATATCATGAAATCAGTTATATTGAAACATATCTGAGGATACTGGACTCTGTAGCTTCATGATTGATTTGTATTAATTTTCATTGATCTTTTGAGTGTTAATGTCAGAGGGCATCTTTGAATGATGGAAAAGACATTACCTTTGATCCCAAACAAAACTTGATACACATCTTGGCTTCTTAAAATATTAACATTAGCCAGTTATCATTGGAAAATAAATTTAATCTCTTAGAGTTGTAGTTATTTGATCTGTCAAATAGGACAATCAGATCTCCTTGCAGAGCATTGTGAAGATTAAATAGGATATTAACTGAATATCCTTGGACAGTTTCAAAATAGATGACAGCAAACAGAAGTTGTTTGTTACTTTCCTACACTGTTTAGAAAAATCAATAGAAAGGGGGATTAATTTTCTATCTTTACTATTAAGGAATTACCTCATGTACAATTATTTTAAAGCTTTATTTGATAAAAGAGCAGGATACTAGATGTTAAATAGTGTCTCATTGTTTTAAAGCAACAATGTGACACTAAAGAGTCTTTTCCACAAAATTAATCATTTTTTTTCTTGTTTAGAAAGAGAATGAGCCTTATTCATGTCATATAAAAACAAATATAGTAGATTATTCAAATCATAAAATTTGTTGGTCATACATTAATTTATAGTTTGCAGATATTTTATATAAATATGTGGTAATCATGCAAAAAAATATTACCTATATCTACTTGTAAATAACTGTGTTTTAGCATGTTAGCTACTCAAGCTGGAAATACACAGCATTTTGTCGTATTCATTTAACAAATATGTAGTGAGTGACTATGATGTTCTATGTGACTATGCCCTGTTCTAGGCTCTAGGCCTTTGCCAGTGAACCAAACAGAGATCTTTCCTCTTGAGCAGCTGGTATTTCAAGCTGGGTTGAAGAGGAGAGGCAGATTTACAATGGCAACCACTCCAGTATTCTTGCCTGGAGAATCCCATGGACAGAGGAGTCTGGCAGGATACAGTCCATGGGGTCACAAGAGTTAGACATCACTTAGCGCCTAAACCACCAGCACCACCAGAGCAAGATGAGGCGAAGCATGCTGAAAGTCTGGTGGGGGCAGACTGTAGCAGTACGGAGGGAAGTCGTGTAGGAACCACCAAACACTGACGCTTGAGCCAAGACTGCGAAGAGGGGAGGGGTTAGTCTGATACACATCAGGGAGGGAATCTGTGGTACAAAGGTACCGGTGTGTCTGAGAACCAGCAGCAAGGTAGCATGAGTGGGGTGCGGATGCTGGGGAGGAGATAGTAGGAGAACACTGGGAATTACATGAGGCCAGATGACACTCCAAGCACTCCTGCGTTTTTGTGGGAAAACTGTGGCACCATTGCAGCATTTGGAGTAGAGGAGTCATGATTGATTTATCTTTCCAAAGGGTCTCTGCCAGCAGCCAGTGAGAAGTCTAATTCAGGAATCCAGTGAAAAGTAGCGTTCAGTCCATTGGGGTAGCCACAGGGGAACAAGGAGAAATGGGCAAATGCTGCACATATTTGAAAGGAGAATCAAATCTGATGGGCTGGACACAGGTGCGAGAGAAGTGAGGCACTGAGACTAAAGCTTTTGGCCTGAACAGCTAGAAAAACCGTTTACAACCAGCCAAGACTGTGCTGGCCCTGGAGGGTCAGGTGTCTAAGAAAAGGTGGATTCCGAATGAAAGTGTTGATTTTAAGAAGCCTACTGGAAACCCAAGCAAAAGTGGTGGGGAAACAACTGGATGCCTGCAGTTAAGAGAGAATCAGGGTGAAGACAAGACTTCTGCACACATTTTGGTACTTTTGCGTAATGTATTATGTAAGAAGGATCTCAAGTGCTGAATAGAAGGTTCAGAAGAAAACAACTGATTACAGAGCCCTCTTCTTGCCAATTTTTCCCTTACTTCTGTGTGTCTGATTGGTGATCAGCAAATTAGAATACTGTATGTTTGAAAAGTATTTCATATACTCAACATGATGTCATTGTAACTGACAAACTCTTGTGTCAAATGCAGACTAGTACAATCCTACCCGGGGAGTAGGCACAGACACACTTTCCCCTACCCTTGTTTCAGTGTAATTGTCTCTATCACTGAAGGAGAAACCCCGGTAAAGTCCAAAACCACAAAAAATGAAGAGCAGAAATGCCTAGGTGCCATCATCTGTGGTACAGCTCAGTGCTCAGCCACTAGACTCATGACCTTGTCATCAAGCTCAGTTGAGATAAGCTTTCATAAAACAGTAAGGGTTTTTTTTCATTTGTTTGTTTTGTTTTTTAGTTATTTTGCAGGGAAGGGGAGGCAAAAGCGGGGCTGGTGACTGCAGGCACCAAAATGGAAACTCAAAAGAGAGAAAGTGATTATGTAAATTATGCCTTTTGAAGGCATTGAGAATGTTTCATTCACATACTCTAAGTCTCTGGAAGCACATTTAGTTCCTGTTTGGGGAGATGAAAGCCTTGCCACAGCCTCATCTGCGGGCTTGCGGCAGGGTGAGTTTCTCTTGTGTGTACAGTGCAGGGAAGGGTGGGCAGTTGGCAGTCGTTCAGCATTGATTGCAGTCATTCATAAAACCCAACCGCGCAGAAGGCGGAGTCCGGGGGAGCTTCCCTGAGATGCTTGCAGGATGCCTCGTTTGAATAAATCCTCAGTGATGCTTGAGTGATAAGGGGTGCTCGCCAGCACGGCCAAGATGGTGAGGGGTCCACCTTCCTTCCCAAGTAACTGAGGACTTTGCAGGAATCAGAGGTCGCACCTCTTGGATTCCTGGTCTCTCCATCCACAGCCTTTCTGGAAAGTCAGCTTTGTGGCTTATCTGTGGCCTCTTTGTGTCTGGATGACGGAGTAAATCATGTGTAAGGTGACCCTTGGGGCTTCCCAGGCGGTACTTGTAAAGAACCCTCATGCCAGTGGAGAAGAAATAGGAGATGTGGGTTTGATCCCTCAGTCAGGAAGATCCCTTGGAGGAGGGCATGGCAACCTACTCATGTTCTTATCTTCATAAACAGAGGAGCCTGGTGGGAGTCCCTAGAGCATTCATTGCAAAGAGTCTCACACACGGAAGGGCCTTAGTGCACAGCAAAGGAAGACCCTTGATCACTGCAATGTGCTGATATATCATTGTGGTGTTTAAGTGTGAGGGGTCCCTGTTATTGTGTTATGATTAACGCCTAGGAGAGGATGGGAAGTGGTCGGCTGAACAGTTTCCACACATTACAACTGGTGAAACCACTTTGGTTTATCCCTCAAACTGCAATAGGGCAGACAAAACGATCCAAGTATAACTTTAAAGAAATGCTAATTCATTCAGGCTGACAAAAATCTGAGGAAGGCATTGTATTATTTTATGTATCTTATTCTTAATGTAGGTTTTTTTTTTTTCTTCTTCTTCTCTTTCCCTAGAAGCAATTTCAGCTTAGAAAGTCAGATTAGAAAATGTAGGAATACATATTGGCATAACTTAGTGCCCCCTCAAATTGGCTGAACGACTAGCAATCTGAAACTGATCACTTTCTCCCTGAGAACAGATTCAACACCTAGCTGATTCACTCTAGACCTGAGATCAGGATTTAAGTTAGTATGAAAAAATAGTTTTCTCATTTTGTTTTAAATAAAGTATATTAATTAAGTCAGTATATTTTAAATTAAGTACATTTAAATTCTAGCAACATTGTTTTTGAGTATTAATGTGTTTATTCTCGTTATCCAAAAAGAGCTTTAAATTTTAGAAATTCAAATGAGATTTTTATGGGCCAAAGAACTAAACAGACATTTCTCCAAAGACATACCTATGTCCAACAAACACATGAAAAGATGCTCAACATCACTCATTATCAGAGAAATGCAACTCAAAACCACAGTGAGGTACCATCTCATGCCAGTCAGAATGGCTGCTATCCAAAAGTCTACAAACAATAAATGCTGGAGAGGGTGTGGAGAAAAGGGAACCCTCTTACACTGTTGGTAGGAATGCAAACTAGTACAGCCATTATGGAGAACAGTGTGGAGATTCCTTAAAAAACTGGGAATAGAACTGCCATATGACCCAGCGATCTCACTGCTGGGAATGCACACCGAGGAAACCAGAATCAAAAGAGACACATATACCCCAGTGTTTGTTGCAGCACTGTTTATAATAGCTAGGATATGGAAGCAACCTAGATGTCCATCAGCAGATGAATGGATAAGAAAGCTGTAGTACATTTACACAAAGGATTATTACTCAGCCATTAAAATAATACATTTGAGTCAGTTCTAATGAGGTGGATAAAAGTGGAGCCTATTATACAGAGTGAAGTAAGTCAGAAAGAAAAACAATACAGTATGCTAATGCATATATACAGAATTTAAAAATATGGTAATGATGACCCTATATGCAAGGCACCAAAAGAGACACAGATGGAAAGAACAGTCTTTTGGACTCTGTGGGAGAAGGCGAGGGTGGGATGATCTGAGAGAATAGCATTGAAACATGTATATTATCATATGTGAAATAGATCATCAGTCCAGGCTCCATGCATGAGACAGGGTGCTCAGGGCTGGTGTACTGGGATGACCCTGAGGGATGGGATGGGGAGGAATGTGGGAGGGGGTACAGGATGGGGGACACATGTACATCCATGGCTGATTCATGTGAATGTATGGCAAAACCCACTACAATATTGTAAAGTAATTAGCCTCCAATAATAAAAATAAAAATATAATTAATAAAATAAAAATAAATAAATAAAAAATATTCTATAGCATAGGTAGACAGTTGAAATATGCCAGTTACTATAGTTTTAAATCAAAACCACTGACTTCTTAAGGTTAAATGAGAATTTTCTTACACAGACATGGTCTTTCATGCTGGCTAATAATCCACTTTTATTGGAGAAGAGTTATTTAAAAACATATTGAAGGAAAATTCTAACTGAGTGGCAGATTTCTTTTTTTCCCAAAACTTTGCCAAAATACCTGAATTTTCAGGAGGAAAAAAGAAAAAGAAAAAAGGAAATGAACTAAGACAGAAGTTTGCATATGGTTTCTCTACATATAATTCTTCAAGATTTTCTCCAAAGTTGGTGATATTTCCGATATTTTCACAAACCAATGTGTGTAAAGATTCAACATGCCATGTGGGCTATTTTTAGTTGAGTGAGAATTGCTAAAGATTTCCCAGTGCAGTGAAATATAACTTCCTGTGCACTGTACTTGAGTAAGTTATATTAACATTTCATTGCTCAGTAATACCCTGGGGTATTACTTCTCCTTGGCAACTGGCCTCTTGAATGTTCTCTGAACCTTCCTGCCAGAGTGTCCTTCTCCTCCAGTGACTGGTGACCAGTCCATAAAGAGTTTAGCATTCACTCTAGATAGTTACCACATTTCTTTCCTTTGAGCCCAGGAGGGGTGGCTTTGAAATGGCACCATTTTCTTTTCTTGTCATATTGATTTCTAAGTCTTACTTGATCCTGTTTGGACTTAGCTGTGTGTGTGTGTGTGTATGTGTGTGTGTGTGTGTGCATGCACGTTTCTGTGCAGTGTCCACGTTTGCCTGTATCATTTCTTTCAGAAGTGGAGAATTTTGCCGTGCAGCTTTTAGCTCTGGAAAAACAGTTTATCTTCCACTACCTCACCACTGAGCCACCTCTTGAATATCAGGACTGGCCTCACAGGTAGTCAAATCTCCAAGTGCAGTCAAAAGCACTGTCAAAGTTAAGAACTAGGTTCATGCTTGAGAATCCCAAGTCCTATGTGGTTATTCCACTTAGCAGAGTGTAAGAATCAGGGTCTCAACTTTCTAAACAGGGCTTCCCTATTTAAACCAAGGTTTGTTCAAGGCTTCTGAGGTAGAGGGATATCTGAGCCATCCAAGGACAGCCTCAGAGGGCTATGTTTTCTGACTTATGCCGTGATTCTCTCCCGTGCTCCATTAAGTCCTGTTGACATCAAAATTAAGGGCATCTCCCCTTGCTGCCCTTTGCAGCTGTGACCCATCCTCCGCATTTATTTATTTTGTGATGGACAACTTAAGACCCAAAGACCTTTTCCTGCCTATTTTCACACTGTGCAAGCATCTAGCATATTTATTTTGCATACTATGGAGACACACACACTTTATATATGCACATTTCCCTCTGACTCTTCCTCCTTTCTTAGATTGAATGAATTTAGAACAATCTCAGATCTCTGTTTTATTTTTTATTTTTTTAAAGGGAAAGATCTATGTGGTGATGAAGGGCATGAAACAAAAGTCCATGTCTTTCAGTAAAATAGCCAAAGCCACAGAAGGTCCTGCCTGTTTTTTAACATAGCAGCACAACAGCTGCTCCTATGTTTATGCTTTCAGATATCTTCATAGGGTGAAGCCAATGTTTTCAGCAGCTTTGCTTCTATGGGGAAGCCTAATGAGAATCATTTTATTGGTACTAAACAGGAAATCCAATATTGAGGCCAGCACCAGTATGGAGTTCATCTGGGTGTAATTGAGATCTTGGAAGCATGAGCTGAAGGTTCCTAACTCCCAGGGCTTCTCAGGGCCTCCAGGTTAATACTTAGGGGCTTGCAGACAGTTCCCTTAAACTTGTTTTCAGTACCATGTTTAATTTTCAGATGTTTCTCCCCATTTTATAATTAATAGTGCGTTGTGCTGTCTATCATGCGCCCCAGGTGTGTGGTCAGGGACATGGTGAAGCCTGCTGCCTGCAAAGCCCCAAGAAATGTTGAACACCAGCCCCACCAGCCTCCACCGTGAGTATGGCATTGGCTTTATTGACTGAAACTGTCGTCTCTAACACAGATCTCTGGTTCCAGATGTATTAATTCACATTGCATGTGGGAGTGCAAACTCTGGCTGCTCTGGGGTGTCTGGGGGTAAAAGACTACTACTGAATTAGATTAAATGATCTGGAAACTGAGCTCTGTGTTTCAAGCATCTTCATTAAGTGGTGTTTCTAATGCCATATGGGAAGCATGAAGCTAATTATAGGATAGAGACATGTATTGGGGAACCCTGTGGTATCAGAAACTCTGTACTTTTCGGATTTAGAAAGTATGTGGATTCGAGCCTGAGACCCTTTTAGAGAAAGTAATGAAAAGGTGCAGAGCAGGGATGCTTTCCTAATTGTGAAGAAGGGAAGTGCATGGTTTGTTCATAAACACCCTCGCACCATGTCAGGTAAAGGTCAGGGACAATCTGAAAGAGGGATGGACCGTCAGTTTATTTTTATTATTGTAACCTCAAGTGTGGCTATTCATGAAGGATTAAATGGCCTACCAAAGGGAATTAGAGGAGAGACTAAATAAGTGAACTCTGTGTTGCAAATGTGGATTTCTGTAAGGTGAAATGTAAAGAGCTTTAAAATTCTGTGGAGCAGCAAATCTATTCAATCTTCTGAATAAAATTATGCCCCTGGTAAGAAAAATTAAACATTTCCTTAAAATGTCTCAGCAGTGCTAATACTGTTAGCATAACCAATACAGCCAAGTAGTTACTCCCAGAGAAATGCCTCCTTCCAAGTTATTTTTGCAAAAGCCATTGAAGAAATAAGTCTTAGGAGTGATTTTCTATAGGTTTCCTTAGCTATCTGACAATTTTTTGAAGTAAAACCAAAATAAAGTAATAAGATTGTCAAAAGGCTATGAAAAGAAAAGTAAATTTTTGTAATTCTTTTGCTGTGTCTAGTTTTTATTCCCATTAGCAAAACTGAAATTAAATAAAATGTTTAAATGCTTACATTTTGCATACACACAGTCACAAATACAAAATTATTTCTGGTTTAAGATATAAAATTTGGGTAAACAAATTTCAAGAGGCTCCCTAAATGGGTTATAGATTTTATCTATGTGTACTTGAATATCATCTTCCACACTTGATCAGTACTTCTCAAGGAACAGAAATAATTTTCACCTAACTCTAGTAAAATGGTTTATAATTGCATTGAAAAAAAGTTTTAAGTTGGAATAACTGCTTTTAATGATGTTGCCATTTTGTTTTATACATGTTCTAGCCATAAATCCATTCTCTTGATGGTGGAAATTTTTTTGAAAATTCATGGAAAACTTACAATCCCCACTTTCCGTCATATACTCCAGGCATTAGAAAACAAGCAACTTTGGGGAAAGTTCTTTGAGAAATTAACATGAATTTTAAGATGTGTTATATTTCATATATTGAGGTTCCATGTTTATTTGTGCCACTTATCCCAGTGTCCACATAAGATTGGAATTATCAGATAGGAAGCAGCAATTGACATCTTTGCCAAAGAGACATTAATTATTTTTTCTTATTTTGCTTCTGCTTTCCATGGACTCCTAAAAGTAGAAAGCTGTTGTGACTTACCGTGAACCTAGTGGAACCTTCCTGGCAGCCTCTCTGAGTAAAGCGACAGAGAGTGGCTTTTGGGTTCTCCTTTCTGATAATCCTTTTCTTCATTCCACGCTTAACTAATTACAACAGTGGACCTCTCTTTAGGTGACTTGAAGAATTTAAAGTTTGCAGTCCATTCCTCATTTCGCTCTAGAGAGTGGTATTTGTAAACTGAGCTCTCCATTTCCATATAAGCCCCTTTCTAGGCTGCTATGAAAAGAATGACAGTAATTTGGGGCTGAGGAGGACACCAAGGATGGGCTTTAGCCTGTAGGCCAGTGTTTTTAAATATGTGCATTACAACCTAGCAGTGGGGCTGAAGATCAATAAAAGCTAGTTTTTTAGTGTGAAGGTTATGTTTACATTTGGAATGGAACAGAAAATGTCAGATAGCATCCTGGGTTACTATTGTAGGATGAACTTAGATTTCTGTACATGATAACTGGATCAAAATAAAATTTAATAAACACTACATTTAGTTTCGAGCATGCACTGATGGATTTTAATTTGTCAGATTTTTGTTATGTGTATGTATGTGTGTGTGTATAAAATATGTATAACTTACTTTGGCAGAAGTAAGAATAATGGCATATGAATAGGATGTGGGCAAAACTGGAGACAAGCAGATCAATTAAGGTACTATTGCAACTGTCCAGAGAAGGATGAGGTCTTGACCTACAGAAGTAGCAGAGAGTGTGGGAAGGAAACATTTTAAGAGCTCAGTAAGAAGAAAAATGGGCAGTGCTTAGTTGTCAATTGAATATGGTTTGTAAGGAAAGAGTTTAGGGAAGCTGTTGTATCAGTTGTTTGGGTGATTGAGGACCAGCAGCTGATGTGGGGAAATAAAGAAGTAAACCAGGCCAACCAGTAGGGTAGGCAGTGAGGAGTTCAGATCCTGATAGGATGATTTGGGGCACTTGTGCTTTATCCAGGAGTATATGTTCAAGAACGAATTGGGTATATGAACCCAAAACACTCAGCTGGGAAAGTAGATGACATCACCAAAGGGTACAGAGTTAGAGACAGTAACAGAGTGCCTGGGTAAAACCAGTGTTTAAAGAGTGAGTAAAAGAAGAGGCTCCCCTGACTCAACTGAGAAATAATGGTCAAAGAGGTAGGAGAACCAGAAGCCAGGTGAGAGGAGTCACGGAGGGTGTCCCAGAGTAGCAAATGCTGCCAACAAATGATAATAATAATAGTTCAAGGGATTAAAAAAATTTTGGCCCCAGGGGTCATTGGCGGGGCATTTGTTATAACTCTTTTAATATCTAAGTGGGTGGAAATACTTTATTTGTATAGATGTAAGAAAAAAAAATAGTCAGGAGGAAGAGATGGTGATTTTGCATGGTGAGCAGGGAAAGAGACAGAGATTATTACCATGTGAATCGGTGATAGAGGCACTGTATTCAGGTCACTCAGTGCCATCTGTTTTACAAGTCTAGGTCAATGGCTGCATATGTCAATATAATTTGTATTTTGATAATCATGTATGTAAACGATCTGAAGATTCTTTTTTCAGTTATTTTTAAAATGTCACTCGATCACATTTTAAGTATGCTGCTTAAGTTGTCATCACTTAATCAAAGTTCAATTCAGTTCAGTCATTCAGTCGTGTCTGACTTCATGACCCCATGGACTGCAGCACTCCGGCTTCCCTGTCCATCACCAACTCCTGAAGCTTACGCAAACTCATGTCCATCGAGTCGGTGATGCCATCCAACCATCCTCTGCCATCCCCTTCTCCTCCTGCCTTCAATATTTCCCAGCATTAGGGTCTTTTCCAATGAGTTCTTCCCATCAGATGGCCAAAGTATTGGAGTTTCAGCTTCAGCATCAGTCCTTCCAATGAATATTCAGGACTGATTTCTTTTAGGATGGACTGATTGGATCTCCTTGCTGTCCAAGAGACTCTCAAGAGTCTTCTCCAACACCACAGTTCAAAAGCATCAATTCATCAGCTCTCAGCTTTCTATATAGTCCAACTCTTACATCCATACGTGACTACTGGAAAAACTATAGCTTTAACTAGATGGACCTTTGCTGGCAAAGTAATGTCTCTGCTTTTTAATATGCTGCCTAGATTGGTCATAGCTTTTCTTCCAAGGAGTGGGTGTCTTTTAATTTCGTCACTGTAGTTACCATCTGCAGTGATTTTGGAGCCCCCCAAAGTAAAGTCTCTCACTGTTTCCATTGTTTTCCCATCTATTTGCCATAAAGTGATGGGACCAGATGCCATGATATTAGTTTTCTAAATGTGATCAAAAACATTAGTGGAGTTGATCAAACTGAGTCTGATAGCTACTATTCTTTAGGTATGAGATACATAGATAAAGCCCTCTCAAGTTGGGACCAGCAGCTATATAATCCAATTAACTATTACTACATGAAGGAGATCAGCCCAGAGATTTCTTTGGAAGGAATGATGCTAAAGCTGAAACTCCAGTGCTTTGGCCACCTCATGCGAAGAGTTGACTCACTGGAAAAGACTTTGATGCTGGGAGGGATTGGGGGCAGGAGGAGAATGGGATGACAGAGGATGAGATGACTGGATGGCATCACTGACTCGATGAACGCAAGTCTGAGTGAACTCCGGGAGTTGGTGATGGACAGGGAGGCCTGGCGTGCTGCGATTCATGGGGTCGCAAAGAATCGGACATGACTGAGTGACTGAACTGAACTGACATGATAACTGCAAGATTAGAAGTAAGTATGTCTATAAAAGAGAAAATAGCCTATTCTCTTTGGGGTTGATGAGGTCAGAGAAGAACTTTCAGAGTCTGAATTTAGAACAAAGTCTCCAGAAGAAGGAAGTGATTAACTAGTGCCCCAAAACATCAGGTTGTGGGTGGTGATTTGAAACATGTACTCATTGCTGGAGCCTGAGAGTGTGCAAGTATGTGTACCTGTGTGTTGTGTATTTGTGTGAGTGAGAGTGCATGTGTGGGAGGGAGGGGTGAATGTGTTTGGGTGTGGTGTAGAGATTTATAAAGACTTCAGGAGGTGCAGCACCAGTGTCTTCAAGGAAGAAGAAAGTGAAAGTGAAGTCGCTCAGTCATGTCCGACTCTTTTCGACCCCATGAACTGTAGCCTACCTGGCTCCTCAGTCCATAAAATTTTCCAGGCAAGAGTACTGGAGTGGGTTGCCATTTCCTTCTCCAGGGGATCTTTCCAACCCAGGGATCAAAGCCGGGTCTCCCACATTGTAGGCAGATGCTTTACTGTCTGACCCACCAGGGAAACCCCAAGGAATAGGATGTTGGTGTAACTTGGAAAGGATAGGCTACACACTTGGTCTTGTCTTTGGTTTAGTTTTAATACTGTATTTTGAAAGTTGACCTAACATCATGAGGTTTTTGAGTTTTTCAAAGTGATCATGGATTTTAGAAGACTGACAATCTTTCAGTCTACCAATCACTTTCAGCTGTGGATGGAAGCAGGTCTAGGCAAGCGAGGCAGTGATAGGGCAGATTTGAGAAGGTTTCCCAGGTGGTGTAATCAGAGCACAGTGATACATTAGCTCTGATAATAGAGTCAAGTGAAGAGGAAATAATTCACTTTATCTCAAGAGAGTAGGTGGATGTGATCATAGCAAGAAGAGTTAATTTAGGCACTAAAACAAGTTTAGATTTAGCTATAGAAGTATGTGAAAATTGAAAGTGAAAGTCGCTCAGTTGTGTCCAACTCTTTGTGACCCCATGGACCCCATGGAATTCTCCAGGCCAGGATATTGGAGTGGGTAACCTTTCCCTTCTCCAGGGCATCTTCCCAGCCCAGGTCTCCCAGATTGCAGGCAGATTCTTTACCAGCTAAGCCACAAGGGAAGCCCAAGAATACTGGACTGGGTAACCTATCCCTTCTCCAGCAAATCTTTCTGACCCTGGAATCAAACTCGGGTCTCCTGCTTTGAAGGCAGATTCTTTACCAACTGAGCTATCAGGGAAGCCCCTTAAATGTATGTATTAGTGGCCAAAGAAATCTCTGATTGAAACATCTGGAAGGCAGTTGTCTATTCATACCCCAAACTCAGGAGAGACTTACATGAGTTATACTAATTTGTGAACAAGTATTTTATAATAAAACTATGAACACAAGTGAAATAGCACTTAGAACTATACTCAGTATTTTGTAATAACCTGTAAGGGAAAAGAATCTGAACATAGTGATATATACACACACACACACACACACACACACACAATAATGTGCTATTTTCAAGTGTAAGGCAAGGTGATTCAGATAAATTTAATTTCACAGTTGTTTTACAGAGTATGATTTCTATAAGATTAATTTTATGTCTCTAAAAAGTGAATTTTAGGAGTAACTTCATTATTATAATACTTGAGATTTTAAAAAAAAGGAAAAAGCAGGATGGAGAACATGATAGGAATTAAAGAGAAGAGGAATTAAGTAAATTATACAAAATCAGGCAAGAACAGACTTTCCTCAGTTTTCCTGGAATTTTCCATGTTTTAGTGCTGAGAGTCTCATGTCTTGGGAACCCCCTCAGCCCTGGGAAAACTGGAATGATTGGCAACATTAGAACTGGTAAATTTAGAATATGAGAGTAGAAACTTAGAAAAAGAATGTATAGCCAAGGAATAACCATGTTTAGACAACAATTTTTACATTTCTGTTGACAGTGACATGATCAAGAACAACTTGGATTCAGGGAGGCACATCCATCATGCTTCAGCTCAGTCTTTTCAGTTTTCCTTTGTTTTGTTGGTGGTTGCCTGCTTCTAAAAATAAATAAATAAGTAAATGCCATACTTGCAGTTCACTTTTTCAAAAGGTAAAAGTTAGTGTTCTTGTTCAATTGTTCAGCCGCTCAGTCCTGCCTAATTCTTTGAGACTCCATGTATTGCAGCACGCCAGGCTTCCCTGTCCTTCACCATCTTCCAGAGCTTGCTCAGACTCACGTCTATTGAGTCAGTGATGCCATCTAGCCATCTCGTCCTCTGCCATCCCCTTCTCCTCCTGCCTTCAATCTTTCCCAGTATCAGAGTCTTTCCCAGTGACTCGGCTCTTTGCATTAGGTGGCCAAAGTACTGGAGCTTCAGCTTTAGCATCAGTCCTTCCAACGAGCATTCAGAGTTGATTTCCTTTAGAATGGACTGGTTTGATCTCCTTGAAGTCCAAGGGACTCTCAAGAGTCTTCTCCAGCAACACAGTTTGAAGGCATCAATTCTCTGGTGCTCAATCTTTTTCATTGTCCAGCTCTCACGTCCATATATGACTACTACTGGAACAATCATAGCTTTTGCTATATGGACTTTTGTTGGCAAAGAAATGTCTTTGCTTCTCAATATGCTGTCTAGGTTTGTCATTGCTTTTCTTCTAAGGAAAAAGTGTCTTTTCATTTCATGGCTGCAGTCACCATCTGCAGTGATTTGGGAGCCCAAGAAAATAAAGTCTCGCACTGTTTCCATTGTTCCCATTTCTATTTGCCATGAAGCAATGAGACCAGATGCAATGATCTTCATTTTCTTAACATTGAGTTTTAAGCCAGATTTTTCACTCTTCTCTTTCATGTTCATCAAGAAGCTCTTTAGTTTCTCTTCATTTTCTTTCATAAGAGTGATGTCATCTGCATATCTGAGACTACTGATACTTCTCCCTGCAGTCTTGATTCCAGCTTGTCCTTCATCCAGCTCAGCATTTTGCATGATATACTTTGCATATACGTTAAATAAGCACAGTGACAGTATACAGCCTTGATGTACTCTTTTCCCAATTCAGAACCAGTCCACTGTTCCATGTCCAGATCTGTTTGCTTCTTCACCTGCATACAGATTTCTCAGGAGGCAGGTAAGGTGGTCTGGTATTCCCATTTCTTTAAGAATTTTCCACAGCTTGTTGTGGTCTTCACAGTCAAAAGCTTTAGAGTAGTCAATGAAACAGAAGTAGATATTTTTTCTGGAATTCTCTAGCTTTTTCTACGATCCAGTGGATATTGGCAATTTGGTTTCTGGTTCCTCTGCCCCTTGTAAATCCAGCTTGCATATCTGGAAGTTCTCGGTTCATATACTGTTGAAGCCCAGCTTGAAGGATTTTGAGAATTACTTTGCTAGCATGTGAAATGAATGCAAAAAGTTAGCAGTTTTTACAAAATTGTGCAACTGTCTCCACTATGCAATTTTGAAATAATGCTGGATTATTCCAAAAAGAAACATAATATTCATTAGAATCATCCCTATTCCCCTCAAAACTGAGCTTCTAGAAGCCACTATTCTATTTTTCATCTCTATGGATTCACCTATTCTGAATATTTAGTATAAATCAAATCATATAATGTATGATTATTATGCTCTCATTTTTATAACTTGGTTTAACAGCATATTTCCAAGATTCATTCATATTATAGCGTTTATCAGTACTTCATTTCTTTTATTGCCGTATAGTATTGCATTATACCACTTGACAGTGGAACATATACACCACTCTTGTGTCTGTATTTGAATTGTTTCCAATTTTTTTATGCTGTATAAAGTGATCCTTAACATTTATGTACAGGTTTTTGCATAGACATATGTCCTTACTTCTCTTAAGTATAAACCTAGGACTGAAATTTCTGGGTCATTTGCAAACTATATGTTTACATTTTTTAAGAATTGTCAAGCTGTGTTTGAAAATAGCTGCAGCATTTTACACTTCTACCAGCTATATAAGAGGGTTCCAATTTCTCTACATCCTTGTCAATACTTGTTATTGTTGGTCTTTTTAGTTACAGCCATCTTTGCAAGTGTGATGTGTGTGGACGGTTATCTTATTGTGGTTTTGATTTGTGTTTCCCTAATCAATAATGATGTTTAACATCTTTTCACATGCCCATTGGCTATTTGTATCCTTTCTTTGATACAGATCAAATCTTTTGTTCATTTTTTAGTGGATTATTTGTCTTTATTGTTTATATATATATGAAAGTGAAAGTCACTTAATCATGTCTGACTCTTGCTACTCCATACAGTCCATAGAATTCTCCAGGCCAGAATACTAGAATCGGTAGCCCTTTCCTTTTCCAGGGGATCTTCCCAACTCAGGGATTGAACCCAGGTCTCACTCATTGCAGGCAGATTCTTTACAAGCCACAAGGGAAGCCCAAGAATACTGGAGTAGGTAGCCTATCCCTTCTCTAGTGGATCTACCCAGCCCAGGAATCAAACCAGAGTCTTCAGCATTGCAGGCGGATTCTTCACCAACTGAGCTATCAGGAAAGCCCCTGATATTAATGTTTATATATATCCATTACATATAAATATAATGGATGCTATATTCTTGGCAGATAAATGATTTATAAATACTTCCCCTCATTTACTGATTGTCTTTTTATTTTCTTGTAGGGCACAATTTTTAATTTTGATGAAGTTGAATAGTTCTATTTTCCATTGATTACTTGTAATTTTGGTGTTGTATTTAAGAATCTCTTGCCAAAATCAAGGTCATAAAGATATCCACCTAGGTTTTCTTTTAAGAATTTTATACTTTTGTTTCCTACATTTATGTCTTTGATCCATTTGGGGTTATTTTTGCATATGGTGTGAGGTAAGGATCCAGTTTCCCATGTGACATCTAGTTGTCAAAATGTGGTGATCGCAGACATACATGTCTTGCTCCTGATACTAGGAGGAAAACTTTCAGTCTCTACTGATTAAATATGGTATTAATTGTGAGGTTTCAATTCATATTCTTTATCAGGTTTAGCAAATTTCATTCCAAGTTTTGTGTGCTGAGTGTTCATATCTTGAAAGAATCTTGGATTGTCTCAAATGCTTTTCCCGCATCTATTGAGATAATAATGTGTTTTTTGAACTTTATTATATTAATATGGTGTAATGCCTTGATTTATTTTCATGTTTAAACACTTGCATTCCTGTGATAAATCCCACTTGTTTATCTATTTTATTTGTTGCTTTATTTGATTTGTTAATATTTCTGATGATTTTTATGCATGTATATATAAGGGATATACTGTAATGCCTTTGTATGGTTTCAGTATCAGGATAATACTGGCATCATCGAATGAATTTGGAAGTATTTACTAGTATTCTATCTAGGAAAAGTTTGTGAACTATTACTATATTTTTTTCTTCAAGTGTTAGGTAGACTTCACCAGTGAAGCCATCATCTTTTCTTTGTATTGAGTTTTTTTCTTACTAAGTTCATTTTGTTTGAATATTTGTAAGTTTTAAAAGAATATATGTGTATGTTTACGTAAGTGTATCATGTGAAATCCCTGCATCTTTAGAACAACTCACACTCCAAAGTCAGTTCTATTTAACTCTTGAACCATTCTTGATTTGTGGTTATTGATGCTTTGGTTTCCAATTCCCATAAAATAAATGTAATTCTCATTCTCTCTCTCTGTGAGACTAACTGAATCATATAAAAATTATCAGTGTAACCTCAGAGTCTGGGATCAATGTAGTTAAAGGTCAATCAGAAAGAAATTTAATCAGAAAAAGCTTGAAGGTATAAGTTCTTAAATCTTGTTGAGATTGTTTGGTTTGAGTTTATCTGATTACCACTGGAAAAATTGAGAAACTGGTTTTGTTATAGCATTTATTTTTACTTATTTTTCTTTTGTTTTGCTAGGTAGATGTTTGTAGGTCCTGTAATTAATTAGTAATTTCATTCATCTAACAAAAAATGAATTTAGGTTCTAGATAAAAAATTCAAATTATTTAGTCTCAGGATTTTACTTGGCTGCTCTCTCTCTGTCCTCTTCACTTCCTCCTTCCCAGAAATGGTGTTCCTGTGCCATGGGAACTCACATCCTGAACTGGATCATTGAGTACATCTGCGCTGAGGCTTTTGACATGGGCGTGTGTGCCACACACACTCTGTTCTTTTCCCTTCTCACAGCTTCAGATGAATCAGCCTTGAATTGACAGGGAGCCTGCATCCAATTTTTTCTTTTACTAGGCATACTTTTTCAGATATCAGGGGCATGGATTTTTTTCAGCAAGAACAATATTCCTTCAGATTTGATTATAACACAGGGACTTCTGAGGACCAACATGTATGGAACTAGAATGAATTTGATAATCATGGAAATGTGGCATCTTATAGTAAACTTAGTTTTAAAATAGTCTACCTTGAGGACCAAAAATATGATTGAAAAATACCTATTAATATATTTACTTTTCCCATAATGCTACAGGAAATCTACATATATGTTTATACTTGAAAATATGCATTTTCACTAAAATCACATATATAACAGCAAAATTATATATCATAATGGATAACAGATCAAACAGAAGTGTCTTTAAGGTTGTAAACAGTTGAACAGCAACCTTTGTCATTGTGTGACTATGCTTTTAAGGTCTGCTCACCACATGTCATCTTTAGGTTGTGAGTACTGATGCCCAGAACTTTATGTCTTGCTGTAGTAACAGATGGCAGAAGGCCCATGGATAGCACAGAAAACTGGGCAACCCACTGGCAGACCATCACCACCTCAGACATACCTCTGTCATGAATCTAAGGAATCTTCTGCATAGCCTAGGAGAGATAGATGCCTTGGGTGCTGAAATCGAGCCTGCTTTTCCCTGATTTCCCTGATCTTGACCCTCAGCTCCTCCTGAGCCTCCTGGTGTTCTGTGCTCCTGATGTTTAGCAGATTAATACCCAATCTTTTCCAAAGTCTCCTGAGTTCTGAACTCAGCCTGGCTGTGGTCTAGTTCTTCAGTGAGAACCTGTCAAATCAGCTTTGGATGAGAAGGTAGCATTGAGCAAGAGGGGTTTGAATGTCTAAAGTTGGTTGGAAGAGTGTGCGGTGGGGAAGCAGTGCACTGCTGGCTCTGCAGTGAATCTGGCTAATCCTTCTTCCTTCTACAAATATTTATTTACTCTGTGCCATATGCAGAGCCTGGCACCAGGCACTGGAGGTAATGCTGAACAAAGCAGAGTCTTCATAGAATTTAGTGTATGGAGGAGAAGATCTTAACAACAAAATAAGATACGTGATAAAAACTCTTCCTTTTAATCTAGGGTCTAAACCAAGTGCAGGGATGGAGACCACACAGGGAAGCTGTCCAGGGAGCAGACTCAAGGAAGAGTTTGGGAAGAGATGACATTTAAGGAGACTTGAAAGATAAGAAGTCGGCATGGAGAAGAGTCAGTGGAACGGAATTCTAGGCACAGAGGATGCTACATGCAGCAGACCTTATAAGGAAATTATACTTATAGTGTAGTGGGGTTGGAAAACTAAGAGAAAGGCAGAGAAAAGTGAGGAGGAGGCGGGTGGTGGAGGAGATAAGTGAGGTTCCATCCCAAAGGCTTTTCAGGTTTTTGGGTTTTATGTAATACTGTGAACAATCCCTTGAGGCTTTTCAAAGAAGGGAGAATCATGATCCAATGTAGTGTGGCCAGTGGGTAGGAAGAAGATAAGAGACTTTGGGAGGCAGTTGGGGTGGTTTAGACTCTGCTGGTGGCCAGAGATGTGGAGAAAATAGAATTCAGTGAAGTTTAGTGGCATTTAAGGAAGTTTTTAAAGCAATGAAGGAGAAATTTCTGGTGAGAACTGGAGGGAGGGGACTTCAGTTGATGTTTGTAATCCCTAATATGCTTGATCAGTCCTCTGTTCATTAAATGCATAATGTGTGGGAACATTTTCTCATAAAGTCTTAAGCACCCTATTATATATCTCCAATTTATCTTCAATGGCTTATATAAGTGACAAATTTAGGAATCTCACTTTATCACTTTAGGTAAATTTGCATAGAACTTCAAGTATTGAAGGTTAAAAATAGTGAAAAGTAAAACTGAGTATAATTGAAACATGATTAGACTTTACCATTTTAAATAAATTTGTTTTTCATGATTTTTTTTTACTCTAATATTCTGTTGGGATAGATTTAATAATTTTGTAAGGGTTTGCATACACTAGAGGAAATGAGTATTTTAAAAAAATACTCCTTATAAAAATAATAATCCTTTTTTGAAAGGTGTCTCATTTTTCTGAGTAAAATTCAGCCAAGAAGAAAGAGAACACGTTTTCATTTGCTAAGAATCTTTTAGCTATATATTTTATTATGAATGAATGTATTATTCAGAGGCAAGCAGCTATTTCTGGACTTCTCTTAGCTACATGTTTACATCAAAATGTGATGAGTTTTATTATTTTCCTGGGTTCATTTTTTTTTCTTATACTATAAAAGATGTTCAATGTCATAGTCTATAGTTCTATTACCAAACATAGTAGGAATCGTATTGAGCAAGTGATAATAGAAAAAAGTTTCAAATAAAAAACATGTTTTTGTCTTTTAGAATAAAGTCAGAACAGCCAGTAACTTGAAAATAGAGAGTACTGGGAACACTGACATTTCCAATTCATGGTTATAATTAGGAAGCGACAGAATTTTTTTTTTTAATTGTGTGGCTTTTATAGACTTCATTCTCTTTGTATGATTTGCTAGTTTCTGCAAGTCATTTTGTGCCAGTTTACAAAGTCTTACAAAGCTCCTCTTTCTGATGTAGCTATTTTAATTTTGTGTTTATCTCTGTCTGAGTTCTCAGAGGAGAAGATGCCTCCTTCAACTTCCTAGTTTTTAAAGAGTTTAATTCTTTAGGAATAGAGCTGTAGTAGTTTTATATGTAACAGTTATATTTGGTGGAACTTGACTAGGCATTAATTGCTCTCACCAATTATTTCTTGTTGACTGAACTAGGTCCTCTTTTAATGATGCTCTGAGCAGTACCTTAAGCTGAGGACCAGCCGCGAGCAGCTAGCTCAGTGGATTTTCCTACTTTCCACTTTCTTTAACTAAGTGATATATGTCCATAAGAACAAATAATTATGTTTAAAATATGTCTATGTCCAGAGGAAACTAAGGTTGTACAAACCCCAGTAAATCTTTGATTGAGTTCACTTCATGTCAGCTTTACTTTGAGCCACATGTGGGCAACAAACAAGCTTGGAGGATATGTGGACTTGGTCTGCTTATGGTGGACACCACATAGACCTGGGAAGTGCCTCTCAGCAGGAGCGAGCAGATCTATGTCTAGAATTCATGTTTTCAGGATTCATAGTAGAAGATGGATCCAAATTATGGAGATAATCCACATTATTAGCAAGAAGAAGAATTTTGCTGTTCTTCAGTTCAGCCACTCAGTTGTGTCTGACTCTTTGCAAGAGCACACCAGGCCTCCCTGTCCATCACCAACACCCAGAGTCCACCCAAACCCATGTCCATTAACTCAGTGATGCCATCCAAGCATCTCATCCTCGGTTGTCCCCTTCTCCTCCTGCCCCTAATCCCTCCTAGCATCAGGGTCTTTTCCAATGAGTCAGCTCTTTGCATCAGGTGGCCAAAGTATTGGAGTTTCAGCTTCAACATCAGTCCTTCCAATGAACACCCAGGACTGATCTCCTTTAGGATGGACTAATTGGATTTCCTTGCAGTCCAAGGGACTCTCAAGAATCTTTTCCAACACCACAGTTCAAAAGCATCAATTCTTCAGTACTCAGCTTTCTTTATAGTCCAACTTTCATATCCATACATCACCACTGGAAAAACCATAGCCTTGACTAGACAGACATTTGTTGTCTAGGTTGGTCATAACTTTCCTTCTGAGGAATAAACATCTTTTAATTTCACCATCTGCAGTGATTTTGGAGCCCAAGAAAATAAAGTCTGACACTGTTTTCACTGTTTCCCCATCTATTTGCCATGCATTGATGGGACCGGATGTCATGATCTTAGTTTTCTAACTGTTGAGCTTTAAGCCAACTTCTTCACTCTCCTCTTTCACTTAAATCAAGAGGCTCTTTAGTTCTTCACTTTCTGCCATAAGGGTGGTGTCATCTGCATATCTGAGGTTATTGATATTTCTCCTAGCAATCTTGATTCCAGCTTGTGCTTCCTCCAGCCCAGCGTTTCTCCTGCTGTTCTTCAGGGAATAATAAATTAATTCTAGCTTTAAGGCTTCAAGCTATGTATTTTTTATCCTTGCTCTGATGTTCATTTGCTGGATGATGGTGGCCCAGTTATTTTAACTTCCTAAATACTTAGTTTTCTCATCTGGAAAATAGGAAGAAAATAGTTTCTAGTTATCTCATTGGGAGCTTTTGAGGATGAAATGAGATAAAGTACAAGAGTTGTATATAAAGTACCACAAAAATATTATTCTATGAAAGTATACATCAATAATCTTTACATTTTGATTACTTCATCCATTTAACAAATATTTGCCAATATCTGTGCTATACTGACACATTTTGAATATAGTTATTTGCTAATTCAGTCAAAACATAGACTATCTTTTCTTACCTATTACTGTTTCTTCTTGAGAGGAGTAGTGTAAAAAGCATACATCCACCTCATGCTACCTCATCAGGTGTATCAAATGTTCCTTCCTATGCATGGGTAGGGAGACCAGGAAAAGTGTATTTGGATCATTTGCCCAAGTTATCCTGATCTAGTCTCCTGATTTAAAGCCACTGGTATGTACCACTGAGAGGCTCAATCAAAGTGAACATTAGCTGAGATGAGTGATCATTCATAATTCTAAACTAATGTGAATATCACTAAAGTGCACTTCTCTAAAATTCAAGTAGGGAGGAAATAAATACTGGCAGCGTTATTATTAGAAAGTCACTGTGCCTTGGGGCTAGCCTCATTTCTCTGTGAATCATTGCTATTTCCTCTGCTCTTCTGTGGAGTCTTTTGTCCGGGACAAGAACGCTCTGCCTGTGCCAAGAAAATAGATGGTCGTTGTGCAAAAACAGGGATCTTATAGCCAAAGGAGAATATGTACCCATGGCTACTTCTGCTAGTACTAGAAGGATGGTATTAAATAAAAGGAAGAGATTATTTCCAGTTCCTTGGCAATCTATGCAGCAAATGAATGTTTATTTAGTGAGAAATGATTTAGGTAGATAAATGAATGCACTCATCTATTATGCATGTAACACATATTAAACCTTGTGGATGTGTCTAGCTCTTTAATGACTTCAAATAGTGTCACTAGTGATCTGTAATTAAGGTCACTGGTAGACAATTTCAGAACATGGCAAGCTGAAGCAGACCTCTAAGTCTTATTTAACTCTAGGTAATGTTAAATAAGATTTCCATCAGTTCAGATGACCCAAATATGTAGCATCTATTGTGACATTTATTCATTAATTTTTACTCATTCATTCAACAAATACTAGAGACTTATAAAGCTAATAAGAAGATGTAACTTAGTTAAGCTGACAGACAGGTAAACAAATAATTACAATAAAATACAAGATGAGGCTAGGAAAAGGCTTACAGTTTCCTTTGAGAGCAGAGAGGAATCTAGCTTAAAATGGAAGGTGAGGAAAAATTGTTAGAGCCAGTCAGATTTTATCATGTTACATTAATATTTAATTATATGCTATCTGATATGTGTCTGGGATGATACCCCACGTCCAAGGACAGAGAAGCCTCAGCAAGATGGTAGGCACTGGAACAGCGGCTGTGCGGTGCTGGAGTGACTTTGAGGAGATACCCCACATCCAAGGGCAAAGGAGAAGCCCCAGCAAGATGGTAGGAGGGGTGAAATAACATTTAAAATCAAACTCCATACCAACTAGAGACGCTCAGAGGGCTCAAACATACCTTGTGTGCACCAGGACCCAGAAACCCCACAGAGACATAGATCTGTGCTTGGGTGCCTCCTGAGGAGGTCCGGGTCAGCAGTGGCCTGCTTCCGGGGGCAGGGGCTCTGGGTACAGCAGACCTGGGTATGGCATAAGCCCTCTTAGAGGAGGTCGCCTTTAACCTACCATAGAACTACCAGAACTTACACAGGACTGGGGAAACAGACACTTGGAGGGCACAAACAGAACTTTGTGCACACCAGGGCCCAGGAGAAAGGAGCAGTGACCCCACAAGAGACCCACCCATACTTGCCCCTGAGTGTCCAGGAGGCTCTGGTGGAGACGTGGCTCCATGGAGGCCTGCTGCAGGGTTGGGGGCACTGAGTGTAGCAGTGCATGCATGGGATCTTTTGAAAGAGGTCGCCATTATCTTCCTTGCTGCTGCTGCTGCTAAGTCACTTCAGTCGTGTCCGACTCTGTGCGACCCCATAGACAGCAGCCCACCAGGCTCCGCCGTCCCTGGGATTCTCCAGGCAAGATCACCGGAGTGGGTTGCCATTTCCTTCTCCAATGCATGAAAGTGAAGAGTGAAAGTGAAGTCGCTCAGTCGTGTCCGACTCTTCACGACACCATGGACTGCAGCCTACCAGGCTCCTCCACCCATGGGGTTTCCCAGGCAAGAGTACTGGAGTGGGGTGCCATTGCCTTCTCCTTACCTCCACCGTAGTTTGGCCTTAGGTTAAATAATAGGCAGGGAACCAAGTCCTGCCCATCAAAACAAAATTGGATTAAAGATTTACTGAGCATGGCCCTACCCATCAGAACCAGACCCAGTTTCCCCCTCAGCCTCTCCCATCAGGAAGCTTCCACAAGCCTCTTATCTTCCATCAGAGGGTAGACAAACTGAAAACCACAATCACAGAAAACTAACCAATCTGATCACATGGACCACAACCTATCTAACTCAATGAAACTAAGCCATGCTGTGTAGGGCCACCCAAGATGAACGGGACATGGTGGAGAGTTCTGACAAAACATAGTCCACTAGAAAAGGGAATGGCAAACCACTTCAGTATTCTTGCCTTGAGAATCCCATGAATAGTATGAAAAGGCAAAAAGATAGGACACTGAAAGATGAACTCCCCAGGTCACAGAAGCAAGGTCTGATGCTGTAAGAGCAATATTGCATAGAATCTGGAATGTTAGGTCCATGAATCAAGGTAAATTGGAAGTGGTCAAACAGGAGATGGCAAGAGTGAACATTGACATTTTAGGAATCAGTGAACTAGAATGGACTGGAATGGGTAAATTTAACTCAGATGACCATTATATCTACTACCGTGGGCAGCAATCACTTAGAAGAAATGGAGTAGCCATCATAATCAACAAAACAGTCCAAAATGCAGTACTTGCATGCAATCTCAAAAACGACAGATTGATCTCTGTTCATTCCCAAGGCTAACCATTCAATATCACAGTAATCCAAGTCTACGTGCCGCAATCAGTAATGCTGAAGAAGCTGAAGTTGAATGGTTCTATAAAGACCTACAAGGCCTTCTAGAACTAATACCCAGAAAAGATGTCCTTTTCATTATAGGGGACTGAAATGCAAAAGTAGGAAGTCAAGAAATACCTGGAGTAATAGGCATATTTAGCCTTGGAATACAGAATGAAGCAGGGCAAAGGCTAACAAAGTTTTGCCACAAGAATGCACTGGTCATAGCAAACACCCTCTTCCAACAACACAAGAGAAGACTCTACACATGGACATCATCAGATGGCCAATACCAAAATCAGATTGACTATATTCTTTGCAGCCAAGGATGGAGAAGCTCTATACAGTTAAAAAAAAAAAACAAAAACCCAAAACAAGACCAGGAGCTGACTGTGGCTCAGATCATGAACTCCTTAGTGCCAAATTCAGACTTAAATTGAAGAAAGTGAGGAAAACCACTAGGCCATTCAGGTATGACCTAAATCAAACCCCTTATGATTTTACAGTGGAAGTGACAAATAGATTCAAGGGATTAGATCTGATAGACAGAGTGCCTGAAGAACTATGGACAGAGGTTTTTGACATTGTACAAGAGGCAGTGATCAAGACCATTCCCAAGAAAAAGAAATGCAAAAAGGCAACATGGTTGTCTGAGGAGGCCTTACAAATAGCAATGAAAAGAAGAGCAGTGAAAGACAAAGGAAAAAGGAAACATATACTCATTTGAATGCAGAGTTCCACAAGAATAGCAATGAGAGATAAGAAAGCCTTCCTCAGTGATCAATGCAAAGAAATAGAGGAAAATAATAGAATGGGAAATAGTAGAGATCTCTTCAAGAAAATTTAAAATACCAAGGGAAATTTTCATGCAAAGATGAACATAATAAAGGACAGTAATGGTATGGACCTAACAGAAGCAGAAGATATTAAGAGACGGTGGCAACAATACACAGAAGAACTATACAAAAAAGATGACCAGATAATCATGATGGTGTGATCATTCATCTAGAGCCAGACATCCTGGAATGTGAAGCCAAGTGGGCCTTAGGAAGCATCACTACGAACAAAGGTAGTGGAGGTGATGGAATTCCAGTTGAGCTATTTCAAATCCCAAAAGATGATGCTGTGAAAGTGCTGTACTCAATATGCCAGCAATTTTGGAAAAATCAGTAGTGGCTACAGGACTGGAAAAGATCAGGTTTCATTCCAATCCCAAAGAAAAGCAACGCCAAAGAATGCTCAAACTACTGCACAATTGCACTCATCTCACATGCAAGCAAAGTAATGCTCAAAATTCTCCAAGCCAGGCTTCAGCAGTATGTGAACCGTGATCTTCCAAATGTTCATACTGGGTTTAGAAAAGGCAGAGGAACCAGAGATCAAATTGCTGACATCTGTTGGATCATCAAAAAAGCAAGAGAGTTTCAGAAAAACATCTATTTCTGCTTTATTGACTATGCCAAAGCCTTTGACTGTGTGGATCACAACAAACCGTGGAAAATTCATCAAGAGACGGGAGTACCAGACTACCTTACCTGCCTCCTGATAAATCTGTATGCGGGTCAAGAAGCAACAGTTAGAACTGGGCATGGAACAACAGACTGGTTCCAAATTGGGAAAGGAGTATGTCAAGGTTGTATATTGTTACCCTGCTTATTCAACTTATATGCAGAGTACATCATGAGAAATGCTGGACTGGTTGGAGCACAAGCTGAAATCAAGATTTCTGGGAGAAATATCAATAACTTCAAATATGCAGGTGATACTATTCTTATGGCAGAAAGCAAAGAAGAACTAAAGAGCCTCTTGATAAAATTGAAAGAAGAGAGTGAAAAAGCTGGCTTAAAACTCAACATTCAGAAAACTAAGATCATGGCATCTGGTCTCATCACTTCATGACAAATAGATGGGGAAACAAAGGAAACAATGACAGACTTTATTTTCTTGGGCTCCAAAATCACTGCAGATGGTGACTGCAGCCATGAAATTAAAAGACACTTGCTCCTAGGAAGAAAAGTTATGACCAACCTAGACAGCATATTAAAAAGCAGAGACGTTACTTTTCCAACAAAGTTCCATCTAGTCAAAGCTATGGTTTTTCCAGTAGTCATGTATGGATGTGAGATTTGGACTGTAAAGAAAGCTTAGCAATGCAGAATTGATGCTTTTGAACTGTCATGTTGGAGAAGACTCTTGAGAGCCCCTTGGACAACAGGGAGATCCATCCAATCCATCCTAAAGGAAAAATCAGTCCTGAATATTCACTGGAAAGACTGACACTGAAGCTGAAACCCCAGTACTTTGGCTACCTGATGTGAAAAACTGACTCATTCGAAAAGACCCTGATCCTGGGAATGTTTGAAGGAAGGAGGAGAAGGGGACGACAGAGCAGGAGATGGTTGGATGGCATCACTGACTTGGTGGACATGAGTTTGAGTAAACCCCAGGAGTTGGTGATGGACAGGGAGGCCTGGCGTACTGCAGTCCATGTGGTCACAAAGAGTCAGACATGACTGAATACCAAGCTGATCTAATATTTTCCTATAATTATTTTTAAAGTGTTTATTAAGCCCAAGCTAGCTTCTAAATATAGTATATATTAGAAGATGAGAGAAGTTAGCTTTCCAAGTTAATGTTAAGTAATAGGACTTCCCCTCAAGTAATTTATAATTTAACTGTTGAAGATGAAGTATGGATGCATGGATGAATGGATGGATGGATTTATGGATGGATGGATTTATGGATGGATGGATGGTTGGATGGATGGGAAGATGAACAGTAGATGGATACGTTGGTAGCTATATAGGTCTACAAGATACCCTACAAAAATCAGGTGAATTCCTTAAAGGTTTATATGGAGTTTTTTTCCACAGAGGGGGAAAAAGTACATAGGTAAAATGGTGTGGAGTTAGGAAGAGCTATGGGGAAAAGAAGCGCTTAATTTTCCATCAAGAATGAGTATTAATTGTGGAGAAAGGAGAGTTTAGGGCATCCCAAACTATGAAAACAACGGGTAACTGTTCAGAGTGAGAATGAGCTAGTCAGGCAGAGAGGGCCTTGAATATAGACTCTGGTTTGAGAAGCATGTTTCACAAAGAATTTGGGTAATATCAACCTATGGAGCAAGACTGGCTCTAGTTTATAAATATCCTTATCCTTCAGGATCAATAACCAGGATCAATTACTCTGAAGGAAGATGTGAAAATAGCTGACTGTGGAGCTACACAATTGAAAGGTACATTTAAGAATGATGGATTTCTCAGAAGTACCCATGATGGATGATAATAGGGCTTTCCTGGAAAGAAAGAGATCAATTTGGAGATGATTAAAATTGACCAGACATGGTTAATAATAGTAAGGACAATGTTGTGGTTAAGAAGAAATGGATGAGAGAGAAAAGCATCTGGAAGGAATAAGCAGCAACTTTGGTGACAAGTGAATGAACCAGAGAAAGGGGGAGAGAGAGAGAAAAGAGTCTAAAAGCGTCTAAGAATTTGAGCCTGTGAGTTCTGTAGGAAAGTTAATGAAAAAATAAGGAAACTGAAAAGATATGTTTGGGAATTACTTTCCCTAAGATATGCACTTTTTTCTAATGACTTAGGAAGAGCCTTAGGAAAGAAGTCTCTGTGGCACAGGGGACAGAGGTATTTTATGTGGTAGCATCACAAAGGAAAAGAATGACACCTAATTTTCAGAATCTAAGGGATGCATCAGGTTGGGGCAGAAGACAGTCTAGTTTTAGCTCTCAGCTGTTTTTTTTATCCACAGTAGTAACAATAACTGCAAAATGTTAACAATTGCAGTTGAGATGGTTGGGGGATTAATTGTATTTTTTTCTTTAGTTTTCTATATACTTTTCTCATAATGAAGGTAAACCCCATGAAAATCATATCTTCTTCTGTCTTAGGCACTTCATGTGTGTTCAACCCTCACAAAATTTTGTAAAGTACCACAATTATCTTCATTTTATAAATGAGAAAATAGGTACAGAGATTGCTCCTGCGCCCACACGCACTGATAGTGAAGCAGGATTTGAAATGAGGCAGTCAGGTTCCAGAGCTTCCTCAGAGGCTTGCTCAGAAGCAGGCACTGTTAGTAATTCATTTCAGAATCCACGTGAGGACCTCACTTATGGCTCACTTCCTGCCCAGTCGTGGGCTGTGCTCTATGAGATTAGAAGACAAGAATGTCATCGTGTTTTAATTTTTATTTTTTTTCTTCCTGAAGTATGGTTGATTTACAATATTATGTTAGTTGCAGGTGTAGAGCATTGTAATTCAATTCTTTTATATAATCTTCAGATTATATTCCATCACATATTATTATAAGATTTGGGTATAATTCCCTATGCTGTACAGTAAATTGCTGTTGCTTTTCTATTTTATATATAGCAGTGTAAATTTGTTAATCCCAAACTCCTAATTTATCACTCTCCCTCTCAGTTCCCCTTTGGTATCTATAAATATGTTTTCTAAGTCTGTGAGTTTGTTTCTGTTTGCATACAGATTCATTTGCATTGCTTTTTGGATTACACATATAAGTGATATCATATAGTATGTCTTTCTCTTTCCGACTTATTTCACTAAGTGTCACATTCTCCAGGTCCACCCATGTTGCTACAAATGGCATTGCTTCATTCTTTTTATGACTGAGTCATATTCCATGATATATATCTCATATTCTTTATTAATTCATCTGTCAATGGACATTTAGCTTGCTTCCATTGTAATAGTGGCTATTGTATTGCAGGTAGTGTTGCTATTGTAAATAGTGTTCCTATGAACCTTGGGATGCATGTATCTTTTGAAATACGGTTTTCTCTGGATATATGACCAGGAATGGGATTGCAGGACTATATGGTAACTCTAGTTTCAGTTTTTTAAAGGAACATCCTTGCTGTTCTCCATAGTGCCTGCACTAGTTTACATTCCCACCAACAGTGTAGGCAAGAGGAGATTGAAGACAAAAGGAGAAGGGAGTGGCAGAGGATAAGATGGTTAGATAGCATCACTGACTCAATGGACATGAATTTGAACAAACTCAGGGAGACAGTGGGGGACAGAGCAGCCTGACGTGGTGCAGTCCATGTGGTCAGAATCAAACACAACTTAGCAACTGAACATCAACAGTTTAAAAGGGTTGCCTTTTCTCCACATTTATTAGTTGCAGATTTTTTGATGATGACCATTCTAACTGGTATGAGTTGAAACCTCATACCAGTTAGAATCAAAACTTTGATTTGCATTTCTCTAATATTTAGTGATGCTTGAACATCTTTTCATGTGCCAGTTGGTCATCTGTACGCCTTCTTTGGAAAAGTATCTATTTAGTTCTTCTGCTCAGGGTTTTTTTTTTTTTTTTTTTTTGGTTCTTTGTTTATTTTGGGTATTGAGTTGCATGAGATTTCTGTATATTTTTGACATTAATCCCTTGTCAGTCAGATCATTTGGAAATATTTTATCCCATTCTGTGGGTTGTCTTTTCCATCAGTTGATACTTTTTCTTTACTGTGATGTCCTTGATTTGGAGAATTCATGCTAGTTGGGAGTTCTGGGCATAATATACATAGTAAGTCAATAAGTCTCATGGTCCATGGAGTTGACCACAAGTTGGAACAAATTCATGGAGAATATAAAACTGGATTGATCTGGAAGAATGTAAAGAATTGCTCTCATGACTTTTGCACCTAAGTTTTCTCAAATATGAAGTAAGTAGATTCTTATTGTTTTCCTTACAGAAAGGAGAGGTTGATATTTAAATTAAAGATGCACTTCTGTGGTATTTTAAAATCAGTTATTTGTTGATAAATTGTGTGTTGCTTTGGGATGTGTTTTCTTTGCTTGTCTTGGTTGATTAAAAAAAAATATATATTCATTTTTCAGATGTTCTTATCTTCCCAACTGCAATGTTAACTTCTTGAAGGTAGAGGTTGTATTTTATGAAAGTCCTTGGTCTTCTATAATGCATAATACTGTGCTACATCATTGCAACTTAGTATAAGTACCTTTCTTTTGATTTGAATTATGATTTGGTTTGATTTGAATAACGAAGTCCAATTGCAAATGATTTCAAAATGGATCCCTTTATCCCCTTATTGGGAATGGTAAACTGGTCTGATAAACATGAAAAATTAGAGAATATGGAGAATTGGGGAGGAGAATGAAAGCCTCTTTCATTCATCCCTTAGATTTTTCTAGCTCTGCCTTTCCATGCAAAGCAGCAGAGCTGTTTCTCCATCTGTTATCCTTTGAAATATTAGTTGAAATACTTACGCTGATCCTTTGCGGAGTCATTTACTCTGAGAGTTCAGGTGATAGTTTTGGGTCATATTTATGAGAAAAGTTCAGACTTGGAAAAAGTATGACTTTGAGTTATATTTAATTGTTTCTGTGTATATCTCTGTGTGTAGATTAAATTTATCATTCTTTGCAATTATGATTAGTGGGATCTCATGTATCACCATACTCTCTGCTGCAGCCAGCATAGAGCCTTATACATAAGTGTACTTAAGTACCATGTTATTTGGTCCAAGTAAAACAGAACTGAACATGTTATCTTCTTCCAGTTGTGAGCCCCCCCCCAAAACAGCATCTTCTTCCACCTTCCCTCCTCTCTTCATGCTATTTCCATTTTCTGAGTCACCTGGACAGGAACCCCTGGTCACTTTCACTCTTGCTTCCTTGGGTCCCTGGTGTCAGTCACTGAGTCCCATCAGCTCCATTTCTGAACTGCCTTTCATACCTGCTCCAACTTTCCATCCTCACTGTCATCCTCCTATTTCCCTTCTTCTCTGTCACCTGGAGTTGAAAACCTAGGTGTCCTTTCTATATCCCATTCATTCTCCAGTCAAAACCATCCCCTGCAGCTTTGGATAGAGCAGCTGGCCCCCTTGGAGGCCTTCAGCCTGAAAATAATCCCAGACCTTGCACTGCCCAGTAACTGCCTGTGTATGCTTTTAAGATGTTCTTTCCTAAATCCTACATTCATTATATTCCTTTCTGATTCAAAAATGCATCTTGGTTTGCAGTTAAATGTCAAGATAAGCCCAGATCCAATGTCTGTATTTCCTGGCTTGTCCTCATCTTCATTTCTGTTATGGTTCTGCATACTTTTAGCAATATACCAAAACTCATAAAACACTCTAATTTTTTTATTTATTGGTTGATCTAAATTGTTGTTACTGAAAATTTTAACAACTGTAATCAGAATGTATTAGAAATAAGGGGACTATAATCTGATTTCTGCAATGTATTTATATCTGAGATTGAGGAGAAGGCAAAAGGCTTGAGAAACATCTCTCTACTCTGAAACTCTTAAGTAATTGTTAGGTGGTATAGAGGGACACCTAGACAGAAAAATGAGAGGTAAAAGTTTCCAACATGCCCACCATAAGGACTCCAATCTAATGCAAAGAGGATGATCTTTAAGAAAATAGCATGGGGAAAAGAAAGGAAGCTTTACTGCTGCAGCCACACTGTGAGAAATAAGGGAGTGTCTCCACAGAAGCAGCAGATGTACATTCTCTTGGAAGGATACAGGGATCCACAGTCATACAAACTTGGACTATCTTCTCACAATTTTTGGTTTAAAAACCATTGCCACATTAAAGCTCAGCTCATTTTCTTCCCTTGGAGGAAGTGTTATTCTTCCTTTTCTGTTTTGAGAAAACTGATGCTCAAACTGGCTAAATCACTACTAAATGATGGAGTAATAGTCAGACCTCTGACTCTGATTCTTCTTTTATTTCATTGCACAGGGATGGATAGGACCTTCAGTAACTTGTCTTAAAAGTCAAGGCTGTAAACCTCCAGTATTCTGTTTGTCTGTCTGTCATCATCATCTTTCTATATCTATCCCCTATCACCTCCCCACATACAGGCTGATGGATGGGTATAAAAGGCATGACTGACCAGAGACCCTTCCTGCATCCCCCTGCCCTGTTCATCCATGTTCCCACCTTCTCCTCCTTCACATACACAGACACCTTATACTCCAGCAGAATAGACTTTCCTGCTGCTCACAACAGAGAATGATTCATAACAGGAATTTTTCTTTTTAGGATAATATATGTATAGTTAAGGGCCTCCCTGTTGGCTCCTGGGGAAGGAAATGGCAACCCACTCCAGTATTCTTGTCTGAAAAATTTTATGGCTTGAGGAGCCTGGTGGGCTACAGTTCATGGGCTGGCAAAGAGTCAGGCGTGATTGAGCGACTTCACTTGCTTTCTGGTGGCTCAGACAGTAAAGAATCTGCCTGAAATGCAGGAGACCAGGGTTCGATCCCTAGGGTGGGAAGATCCCCTGGAGAAGGGAATGGCAACCTACTCCAATATTTATTCCCAGAGAAATTCATGGACAGAGGAGCCTGGCAGGATAGAGTCTATGGGGTCACAGAGAGTTGGACACGACTGAGTGGCCAACACTCACCCGTAAAGTTATCTTCAGTCCAGTTCAGTTGCTCAGTTGTGTCCAACTCTTTGTGACCCCATGAATCGCAGCACACCAGGCCTCCCTGTCCATCACCAACTCCCGGAGTTCACTCAGACTCACGTCCATCGAGTCCATGATGCCATCCAGCTATCTCATCCCCTGTCGTCCCCTTCTCCTCCTGCCCCCAATCCCTCCCAGTATCAGAGTCTTTTCCATTGAGTCAACTCTTCACATGAGGGGGCCAAAGTACTGGAGTTTCAGCTTTAGCATCATTCCTTCCAAAGAAATCCCAGGACTGATCTCCTTCAGAATGGACTGGTTGGATCTCCTTGCAGTCCAGGGGACTCTTAAGAGTCTTCTCCAACACTACAGTTCAAAAGCATCAATTCTTCAGCACTCAGCCTTCTTCACAGTCCAACTCTCACATCCATACATAACCACAGGAAAAACCATAGCCTTGACTAGACGGACCTTAGTTGGCAAAGTAATGTCTCTGCATTTGAATGCGTGTATCCCTACATGTTTCTGTTGGATACAGTCAGGAAATATTTCTGTGACATTTGAAATGACATAATAAGACTTGTGTCTTATGAAGGTAAGCTTTAGACTTTAGATGAGAAATGGTTTAGAAGTGGAGATGGTGGAATTAGGGCAACTAGACTGGAGGTGAAGGCAAGAGGCAAAATGAGTGATGATGTGTATACTGGGGCCCAGAGAGTGCCTGGAAATGGGGAACAATTGGAGAGAGAACAGCCAGACAGGATCACTGGTTATAGATGCTAAATAAAGAGAAAGTAGAAACGACTCTGAAATATCTTGCTTTGGTATTGGAGTGCTTGGGGATGCTTTTAGCTGGGAGGTAAATGTCTGACATGCAGCAGGTTGAGGATATGAATGAATGAGGATAACTGTGGAGGTCTGTGTGAGACATGTTAAGTTTGATGTTCTGTGGCCAAGTGTACATTAAAAATATTTAGCCACCAGTATAGTATGGACACTGACAATGAAAATGAGATACAAACCAATGGAAATGGATAACAGGCAGCAGCCAGCAGGCATTGGAACTGTGTAACAGTGCTTTCAAGTCAGCAACCATATCCAACCCACAGCTTTGGGTCTGGGACACAGGAGAGAATTTGGGTCTGAATACTTCAGAGTCCTTGACTCAGGTGATATCAATACTCTAGGAGTAAGTGAGATCATCTGTGGAGTATTTGAAGCAGAGAGTGAATGGTGCATCCATAAAGTATATTAATATTTACAAGATGAGAAGGAGAAGTAAAAGTAGGAAAGAAGAAAAAGATGGAGTGGTTAGATTTTGTGTATTGTGGAGATGATGGATTTTCTTGCTTCCACTTCAACCACCACATTTTTTCTGATGGACCAGTGCTTTTGAATTGTGGTGTTGGAGAAGACTCTTGAGAGTCCCTTGGACAGCAAGGAGATCCAACCAGTCCATCCTAAAGGAGATCAGTCCTGAATATTCATTGGAAAGACTGATGCTGAAGCTGAAACTCCAGTAGTTTGGCCACTTGATGCAAAGAACTGACTCATTTGAAAAGACCCTGATGCTGGGAAAGATTGGAGGTGGGAGGAGAAGGAGACACAAGAGGATGAGATGGTTGGATGGCATCATTGACTCAATGGACATGAGTTTGAGTAAGCTCAGGGAGTTGGTAATGGACAGGGAGGCCTGGTGTGCTGTAGTCCATGGGGTCAGAGTTGAACACGACTGAGCAACTGAACTGAACTGACTGAATTGTTCTGTTAGAAGTGAGGTTATATAGGGGCTTCTATAAAGTAACAGTCACCACAGAGATTGCAGGCTTGAACTTTTGTGCAATGGGAAGACCACCCTTCGTTGGACTGATGGGTTGACTAGATATAACATTATCACTCCAGGAGCACCTGCTGGGAATGAAAACAAAGATAATCAGACAAGAAAGGCAGAGGGCTTATTAGGGCTCAAAGGTGACTTCCCAGCAGCCACTCTGACTTCAGCCAGTGATGGAGAAGAAAGGACTGGGAATAGAAAGTGGTCTCTGTGTGTCATTGACTGTGTCCTTAGCACACTTCTGCTGTTGTGATATTTCTCAAACTTGATAATAAGAGCAATTATGAGATGATGAGAAAGCATTTGCATTTGAACAGTGAGTTGTTCTAGTTCTGTTTCCCAAGGAGTTCCTGAGGAAATCAAGGCTACCACAGTCCATATGGTCAGGAAAGGAACACCACGCTCAGGCTCAAATATGTGTGGGTCAGCAAACTGCTGTTTTTTTTTTTTTTTTTTTTCTTAGGATTCTGAAATGTTGCTTAATCATTTGTCTTGTTATTGCAAATGTTACTGTAATAATTATAAATGTCCTTTGCTTTCCAGGGCAGCAAATCTAAATTTTTCCAGTTGACATCAAGATCCAGGCTACCCTACCTGCAGTGACATCCCCTCCCACATCTAGGTGCCCTCAGATTATACCACCAGCTTTACTTTCAAGGCTCCGTGATTGTCACACGGGCACATCAAATTGACTCCCACTGCCATATCTTTGTCTTACTGCATTCCTCAAAATTCCTTCCAATTTCTGCTTTCCTATCCAAGGTGTCTTGAGTCCATGAGACCTAAATTCATATATCCAAGATTCTTATATCAGGAAAAACTTTCAGAGCAACTGTGTATACCCTGGTCTTGAACTGATAATCCTACTTGTGGGAATAGGTCTGAGAGAAATACAAAAGTGCCGATACATAGAGATGTATCTGCAAGGATGTTTATTTCAACAAATTGGATAAACTTGAATACTCAGTGATAGCAAAATGGCTAAATAACTTATGGTACTGCATGTACAGTCCAGTTGTTGCTACAGCCAAAATGTCACATGTATGTACCTGAGCTGAATTGAGTCTAATTATTGCACAAATTGTTAAGCAACTTGTAAAGCACAGGTACACGCCTAGCAAAAGAGATCTTGGCTCTGAGCAGCTGCATGGTTTACCAGTTTGTAAACAGCACAGCGTCAGCCCTGTAGCTCAAGGTGTGCTTGGGCAGTGGAAGACATGTGCAAGGTTGCATCAATAAGGTTAGATTTATTGATAGTGGTTCCTTAGGCAGGTGGGACTGGAGTAGGGTTTTCTATGTGAAAACCATCTTGTGTGAATTGTCCTAATAAAGAAGTATTACTTTCATCACTAAAATGACTGAAATGTAAAATACTGCTTCTCTAGTATAGACACCAACACATAACACATAGCTCAATATTTGGTAACTATTGTGCTCATTATGACTGTTTCAAGTTCAGGAAACTCTAGAAAATAGCATCTATCCTCTCCAATTTTGGACCACAGAAACAGTTGTGTGCACAGTTTATTTATAATACATGAAATTGCATGGACAGGTCTTCATTTCCTGTGGCCTTACCTGCAAGGAAATTTTGTTTTGTTTCAAAAACATAGTATTTTTAAGGTGGAGTCACATTTTATGCTTAGCTTACTTTATTGAGTAGTATCAGAAAATGTAATTGCAAGCAAAATGTTGACAGATAATTGCATTTGTTTCTTTTAATGAAAAGTCATTTATTTCTGAGCCACAAGCTCTTGTTTATGTTTGGTGGTGACCATTGATTGATTCCTTTGTTGAGCAGGTATAGGTGGGCATCTGCTGTATACCACCAGTCACCTCTGTGAGGTCCAAGAACACACCAGTGAAGAGGATAGACCAGGCCTGTCCTGGAGTGGAATTTGTTTTCTGGTGGGGGAGATACTCCAATACACTTATATAGATTTAGATTTGCAAATATGTATAGATAAATAGATCAAATAATTAGAGATTGTGGTAGACACTAGGAATTTTACAAGTAGGTATGGTGGTGGAAAATAATGGAAGAACATACTTAGCACAAATGTCAGAGATGGACTCTGTAGACACCTGGACCCACAAATGAGAAGCTGGGATGAGGGTTCCCTGGCAGGAAGCACACAAGCTCCCAGTGGGAATGACCGTGCTCTGCGACCCAGGATGGATGGAGCAGCCTGAACAGGGTTGGAGGAGCAGACCTTAACTGGGGCACAGTAAGGACTGGGCTTATTCCAAGTTTGATGGTAAGATTCCAAAATAATAGCATCTACGAATAATTTCAGGTCATAGCCTTAGAAGTCTTCATGAAATATATTTTAAGCAGTTAAGATAATTATGGAGAGTTTTCATATTTAAGAAAGTATATCTCAGAATACTTTAAGATATACTTCTGGGTCAAGTGCTACTTGTTGTTCATAAATAATATTTAAAGAATTAAAGTGAATACAGAAAAACCAGTGAATCTTTTCCAAGGTGAAAATGACCAGCCTCATCTCAATTCTATTCCTTTAGTCTAGAATTCACCTCTCTAAGCTACACTGAAATGAATGTAGTAACTGCTTTATTTTTACAAATGACTTCCTTTAAATTGCAGGTTTTATTTTTGAAATTGCCTCAATACTCTGTGAGTCACTTGTCTTTTTATCTAAAAAAAAACTTTCAAAATTTAGACAGCATTTTATGTCATTTACTCAGACCATCTTAATGTATTTTTTAAAATGTCTAATATTGTACCATTTGCTTGACCATGTCCTTTTTTTCAGTAGCACATCCTAATACCCAGATTCTTTGCATTTTTTTAGGTTATATAAATGCCTGTGTCTTTAGCAAATATCCCCCAAATTGAGCGTAGTTTATTCAGCATTTATTAACTCATCATACATAAGCAGGTGCTCCATGCAAAATATACTTAAGTGAAGGAATCATCAGTGAAATCAAACCTGTTCCTACCTTCAAGGATATTCAATTTAGTAACAGTTTCAGTCTAATACTCAGATACAAAGTAGAGCATATTATATGTTACCTATACAGAAGGGGGCAAGAAAATACTGTAGGAATTTAGGGAAGGCATAGATGGAATGGCAGCTACAAAATACATTGTAACAGGAATCAAACTGACATTGCAGGAAGAGCCTTAGACTCTACAATATACTAAGTTAATGTTCAAAATATTATTTTCCTCTGTAACAATTTAAAGTATTAAGTTTTCTCTGTGCTTTGTATTATGTACCTCTCTAGTCAAAGTGGTATTATAAACAATCAGTGACAATGAATCAGTATTAATTATAAATCCTTGATCCTCTGCAATGTGCTTGAAAACACACAAGAAACATTTGGGGGAGGGAGGTAGGAGGGGAGTTCAGGATAGGGAACACGTGTACACCCGTGGCAGATTCATCTTGATTTATGGTAAAACCAATACAATATTGTAAATTAATTAGCCTCCAATTAAAATAAATAATTTTATATTTAAAAAAAAATAAGCTATCAACAAAGGAAAAAAATCTTTAACATCTGTTAGAAAGAATTTCTCATGTGCACTCAGATTTTGTTTTAATTTTCCCCCTTTATGCATTGTACTGGTTGTTGACCACCAGATACCACACTGCAAATATCTTTCTTATATTCCTATATACCCAAATAATGATATTTGTCAGAGAAGAAATGTATTCTTTATAGGTTAGAAAAACAGAAAGAAGAAATTATTTCCAGCCACCATGACATATGCAAAGGTGTGCTTATCTCCACTCTCCTTTACTCTTAAAAATATATCAAATAGAAAAATAAAAAGTTAGAGCTGAAGGAGGTTTATAGGATCATCCTATCTATATCCCTGCTTGAACAGAGACATTGAGGTGCAGAGGTCAAATGACAACACTGCCCAGTGTTACTTGGGAAGAGAGTGGTAAAGCTAGTGATTCCAAGCCTGGGCTGCTTGCTTTCCCCCAACTTGGACACAGGGGCCGGTTTTCCAGGGAAGGTGCTACGACAGTCAAGGTTTATCCAAAAAATGTGCTGTATGGTTATTTTTGTTTTTAATTTTAAAATAATCACATTTTATTTTCAGTTGACTTCTAATTGAAATTTAAATGAGCAAGTGCATTTTAATCAGAGTCTTCTTGTCTAAATATATAGAAGACAGTAAAGGGAGAAATTGGATTTAACAAAACCAGTTGAGGTGTTGATTGGTCATGAGTGAAGCTTCTTCTTCATGTTCAGGTGGTCACAAGACAGGCATGCTCTATAAAGAGAGGTTTCTGACTCTTAGATCCCAACATTTTAAAGAAGGAAGACTGTTTTGCCCATGGTCCTCAGATATTACCTTGTAACAAGGTCTGTCAAGGCCTCTGTGTTCTCTGACTTTAAATTGTTGTTGCTTCCAAAGCTATGAGGAAAGAGGAAGAAAGCTCCAGGTGGAACCTGCTGATATCTGTCTGTTTTTCAGCTGATGTCTGTCTGTTTGTTTTAAAAGTGCATGGCAGCAAAATAGAAACGTAAACAGGAGTGATGCTATTTTGGTGTGATTGGCATCTTGACTAATTGCCGAATACTTTTTTAAATGGGAAGACTGCCTGGGTAGAAGTCAATCATAGTGCAGAAGGCCTCTTCTTCTTCTTCTTGTCTTGAGTGTAGACGGAGAAAACAATCACAAACTAGTCTAGCCAACCTGGTCAACTTAGAAATTCTAGAGTGAAAGCTTTGTATAAGCTGCAGGTTGGCCCCAGATAAACAGTTACTCTTCTCCAGATTTATCATTATTTTCAAATTATAAACTTTACACTGTTTGATCCATGAGGGATTCTGTCTAAGCCTTCACACAGTGGTAGGCTGGAGGTTATTTTCTTAGAATTTTCAAAGTTGGATTTCTTTTGAAAATTATGGCTAACATATGTACATTATATGTTATTTCAGTCACAAGCAGACTTCTTTTACATTGTCATGGGTTGAATGAGTGCTGTTTAAGAACTTTTGAAACATTTTTATGTCATTTTGGGGAAGTGCTTTATTTCCTAAAAATGGTCCTCAGATACTCTAAGCTACACTGAAATGAATGTAGTAACTGCTTTATTTTTACAAATGACTTCCTTTAAATTGCAGGTTTTATTTTTGAAATTGCCTCAATACTCTGTGAGTCACTTGTCTTTTTATCTAAAAAAAAACTTTCAAAATTTAGACAGCATTTTATGTCATTTACTCAGACCATCTTAATGTATTTTTTAAAATGTCTAATATTGTACCATTTGCTTGACCATGTCCTTTTTTTCAGTAGCACATCCTAATACCCAGATTCTTTGCATTTTTTTAGGTTATATAAATGCCTGTGTCTTTAGCAAATATCCCCCAAATTGAGCGTAGTTTATTCAGCATTTATTAACTCATCATACATAAGCAGGTGCTCCATGCAAAATATACTTAAGTGAAGGAATCATCAGTGAAATCAAACCTGTTCCTACCTTCAAGGATATTCAATTTAGTAACAGTTTCAGTCTAATACTCAGATACAAAGTAGAGCATATTATATGTTACCTATACAGAAGGGGGCAAGAAAATACTGTAGGAATTTAGGGAAGGCATAGATGGAATGGCAGCTACAAAATACATTGTAACAGGAATCAAACTGACATTGCAGGAAGAGCCTTAGACTCTACAATATACTAAGTTAATGTTCAAAATATTATTTTCCTCTGTAACAATTTAAAGTATTAAGTTTTCTCTGTGCTTTGTATTATGTACCTCTCTAGTCAAAGTGGTATTATAAACAATCAGTGACAATGAATCAGTATTAATTATAAATCCTTGATCCTCTGCAATGTGCTTGAAAACACACAAGAAACATTTGGGGGAGGGAGGTAGGAGGGGAGTTCAGGATAGGGAACACGTGTACACCCGTGGCAGATTCATCTTGATTTATGGTAAAACCAATACAATATTGTAAATTAATTAGCCTCCAATTAAAATAAATAAATTTATATTTAAAAAAAAATAAGCTATCAACAAAGGAAAAAAATCTTTAACATCTGTTAGAAAGAATTTCTCATGTGCACTCAGATTTTGTTTTAATTTTCCCCCTTTATGCATTGTACTGGTTGTTGACCACCAGATACCACACTGCAAATATCTTTCTTATATTCCTATATACCCAAATAATGATATTTGTCAGAGAAGAAATGTATTCTTTATAGGTTAGAAAAACAGAAAGAAGAAATTATTTCCAGCCACCACGACATATGCAAAGGTGTGCTTATCTCCACTCTCCTTTACTCTTAAAAATATATCAAATAGAAAAATAAAAAGTTAGAGCTGAAGGAGGTTTATAGGATCATCCTATCTATATCCCTGCTTGAACAGAGACATTGAGGTGCAGAGGTCAAATGACAACACTGCCCAGTGTTACTTGGGAAGAGAGTGGTAAAGCTAGTGATTCCAAGCCTGGGCTGCTTGCTTTCCCCCAACTTGGACACAGGGGCCGGTTTTCCAGGGAAGGTGCTACGACAGTCAAGGTTTATCCAAAAAATGTGCTGTATGGTTATTTTTGTTTTTAATTTTAAAATAATCACATTTTATTTTCAGTTGACTTCTAATTGAAATTTAAATGAGCAAGTGCATTTTAATCAGAGTCTTCTTGTCTAAATATATAGAAGACAGTAAAGGGAGAAATTGGATTTAACAAAACCAGTTGAGGTGTTGATTGGTCATGAGTGAAGCTTCTTCTTCATGTTCAGGTGGTCACAAGACAGGCATGCTCTATAAAGAGAGGTTTCTGACTCTTAGATCCCAACATTTTAAAGAAGGAAGACTGTTTTGCCCATGGTCCTCAGATATTACCTTGTAACAAGGTCTGTCAAGGCCTCTGTGTTCTCTGACTTTAAATTGTTGTTGCTTCCAAAGCTATGAGGAAAGAGGAAGAAAGCTCCAGGTGGAACCTGCTGATATCTGTCTGTTTTTCAGCTGATGTCTGTCTGTTTGTTTTAAAAGTGCATGGCAGCAAAATAGAAACGTAAACAGGAGTGATGCTATTTTGGTGTGATTGGCATCTTGACTAATTGCCGAATACTTTTTTAAATGGGAAGACTGCCTGGGTAGAAGTCAATCATAGTGCAGAAGGCCTCTTCTTCTTCTTCTTGTCTTGAGTGTAGACGGAGAAAACAATCACAAACTAGTCTAGCCAACCTGGTCAACTTAGAAATTCTAGAGTGAAAGCTTTGTATAAGCTGCAGGTTGGCCCCAGATAAACAGTTACTCTTCTCCAGATTTATCATTATTTTCAAATTATAAACTTTACACTGTTTGATCCATGAGGGATTCTGTCTAAGCCTTCACACAGTGGTAGGCTGGAGGTTATTTTCTTAGAATTTTCAAAGTTGGATTTCTTTTGAAAATTATGGCTAACATATGTACATTATATGTTATTTCAGTCACAAGCAGACTTCTTTTACATTGTCATGGGTTGAATGAGTGCTGTTTAAGAACTTTTGAAACATTTTTATGTCATTTTGGGGAAGTGCTTTATTTCCTAAAAATGGTCCTCAGATGACTACAATTGAAGGACATTAAATCCTAAGTCAGTGAGAGTGGAGAATTATTCGTTACTTTGTTTTATCAAAACCGTTTCTGGATATAGGAACTAGAATTCCCCAGCACCTTTTCTTTATTTTCACCTCCCTTGTCATTTTAAATGTAGAGGGTTTATGTGGGGTATTCAGTATTATACTTTAAACTTGATCTTCAAAAAATAAAAGCCATACCACTTGGGGTTTGGTGAAACATTTTGTTAAAGAAAATGTTTCCATCAAATACATGTAGTAGAAACCCTCTCTGCTCTTTTATCTGGCCATCTGTGAATACATGGGGTAAATCAACAGTTCAAGTAATGTCTGGAAGGATAAATGTGCTGAGAGTAAGTGGCTGCTTGCAAGAAGCATCAAAGACAAGATGGACCATGGATGAAGCATTCTAATAGACCCTGGACAAGTCAGTGGACAATGTCACAGGTATATATATATATATGGTCATTGTCTCAATACAGATTTTTAATTGCTCAGGAATGGGCTTGACGGATATCTTCTCTCGCCCCCTGAATTTCTCTCTATTCCTGAGCTTTATCTGTAAGGTGTCTTTTGTACTCATATTTTGGACTCTGCTATCCCAATGGTGTCTTTCGGACTCAGCTAATGCTCCACCCAAACCAACTATTCTTTTAAAGGGGAAAATAAAATGAACAAGAGGAAGCACTGTCAGTATTGTCAGCGGAATGGATGGAGACTGCATTTTAAGCATATTTAAATGATGTATGCTGATTTTCTCCTGAAATTATCTAGCAGGCTCTGTCTCCAAGTTGGGCTGCAATACTCAGTGCTCAGGGAAGAAGAGGTGTGCACACTGCCTAGTAAGAAAATGTCACCATTCTGTTTCTGCGTCTCAGTGCTGACTCTTAATACTGTTTTCAGCAAAGAAAATATTCGGAAATACAAGCTTTGTTAGGAAGAAATTGATTTTCGGAATTGTGTTAGCTCCATTAGCATCTCAGGAACTCTGCTAAGGTGATACAATTTTCTTACAGTGAAGGACCGATGCTCCTTCTGCCATGCAGGCTGAGCCATGGTTCCCTTGCTCCTCTGGGATGAAAGGACCTGTAGTGTCGGGGAAGCACCTGGAGCCATTCCCCAGGTATTGTTTCTAATAAGGATAGAGGAGATGAGACAGAGCTCTGCCAGACTGAGCTGCCTAAAAGGCTCTGTTGGAAATCAAAAGAAAATAATTTAGAAATGAGTGATTCTAATTTGAATTTCCAAGTTTAAACTAGCTCCTTAGCCATTTTTGACCCAGACTACATTTTAGTTGTTTCTAATAAGGAGAGAGGAGATGAGACAGAGCTCTGCCAGACTGAGCTGCCTAAAAGGCCCTGTTGGAAATCAAAAGAAAATAATTTAGAGATGAGTGATTCTAATTTGAATTTCCAAGTTTAAACTAGTTCCTTAGCCATTTTTGACCCAGACTACATTTTCTCTATGCTTCTAAGGATGAAAATATATTATAAGTTTTGACTTCATTTATATCAATATGGACTTAGACGAACTGCTCTATTTCTGGTTTTCAGTGTTTTGGTTTGTCATATGATGTGTGTGTGTGTGTGTGTGTGTGTATAAAAGTGTGTACAGACTGTGTACTACATGATCCCTTGTGCACAAACACGCCTCAGAGGTATTATGGGTTCAGTTCTAGACCATCATAGTAAAGTGAATATTGCAATAAAGTGAATATACAATAAAGCAAGTTACATGAACTTTTTGGTTCATATAGAAGTTATACTTACACTATACTTTAGTGTATTAACTGTACAATCAGTTCAGTTCAGTCGCTCAGTTGTGTCTGACTCTTTGCAACCCCACGGACTGTAGCACTCCAGGCTTCCCTGTCCATCACCAACTCCTGGAGCTTACTCAAACTCATGTCCATTGAATCAGTGATGTCATCCAACCAGCTCATCCTCTGTCGTCCCCTTCTTCTGCCTTCAGTCTTTCCCAGCATCAAAGTCTTTTCAACTGAGCAAGCTCTTTGCATCAGGTGGCCAAAGTATTGGAGTTTCAGCTTCAACATCAGTCCTTCCAATGAATATTCAGGACTGATTTCCTTTAAGATGGACTGGTTGGATCTCCTTGCAGTCCAAGGGACTCTCAAGAGTCTTCTCCAACACTACAGTTCAAAAGCATCAATTCTTCAGTACTCAGCTTTCTTTATAATCCAGCTCTCACATCCATACATCACTACTAGAAAAACCATAGCCTTGACTAGACGGACCTTTGTTGGCAAAGTAATGTCTGCTTTTTAACACGCTGTCTAGGTTGATCATAGCTTTTCTTCCAAGGACTGTCTTTTTATTTCATGGCTGTAGTCACCATCTGCAGTGATTTTGGAGCCCCCAAAAATGAAATCTGCCACTGTTCCCACTGTTTTTCCATCTATTTCCCATGAAGTAATTGGATCGGATGCCATGATCTTTGTTTTCTGAATGTTGAGCTTTAAGCCAACTTTTTCACTCTCCTCTTTCACTTTCATCAAGAAGCTCTTTAGTTCTTCACTTTCTGCCTTAAGGGTGGTGTCATCTGCATATCTGAGGTTATTGATAGTTCTCCTAGCAATCTTGATTCCAGCTTGTGCTTCATCGAGCCAAAGTGTACAATACCTTATGTCTAAAAAAGGGAACAGTGTCACAGTAGTAAAGAGTCTGCCTGCCAATGTAGGAGACTCAAGAGACACTGGTTCAATCCCCGTGTCAAGAAGATCCCCTGGAGTGGGGAATAACAACTTGCTCCAGTATATCCTTGCCTGGAAAAATTCATGGACAGAGGAGCCTGGTGGGCTACAGTTGATCGGGTCACAAACAGTCAGACATGACTGAGCTACTGATCACTAAGCACATTGCTAAAAAAGACCAAAGTATTTATAATACTAACCTCAAATATCACTGATCACAGATCACCATAACAAATATAATAACAATGAAAATGCTTGAAATATTGTGAGAATCACCAGAATATGACACAGAGACACAAAGTGAACAAATGCTATTGCAAAAATGGTAATGATAAATGTTTGGCACAGGGTTACCAGAAATTTTCAATTTGTTAAAATAAAAAAGCAATGTCTGCAAAGTATAATAAGGCAAAAGCAGTAAAATGAGATCTATATTACTTTGTTTGCACTGATAGAACAAAATACCATAGACTGGGTGAACGAAACAGGAATTTGTTTTCTAGCAGTTTTGGTACAGAGAGTCCTGGATTAAGGTTTTCCAGCATCCTTGGATTCAGGCAAGGGTTCTTCTCCTGACTAGGAGAGTCTGTGTTCCCGCCATGTCCTCACATGGCCTTCCCTTGGTTCTTACGAGTGGGGAGTGAGGACAAGCTCTCTGATGTCTTTCCATATAAGGACACTAATCCTATGCAATCAGAGCCCCAGTACTTAACCTAAATCCTTGGAAGCTCTGCCTCCAAATACAGCCACACTCTGGCTTAGGGCTTTAACATATGTATTTTGGGAGTGCCACTGATCAGCTGGCTTGGACAAGGTCCCTGTGAAGATGCTTTACAAGGGCCCCACTTGGCACAAACCTCTGTGCAGACAGAGATAAAATAGTACTAACTGACCTCCATACTCGTGGAGGGAGGTTGTCTGGGGGAAAAAAAAAAAAGGGAATGTCCCTATAAACCTGCTTCCTAATCTGGCTAATAAAATTGCACTAGGTTTGATAATTCTGCACATTTCTAATGAATAAAATATTGATGTGTCAACCTAATAATTGTTGGACAATAACCAATCAGGGGTACCAACTGTTCTGTCACCACAAAGTTTTCATGTGGAGTGAAAGATAATTAGCTTCAATGTGGTTTACTGTAATTTTACATTGGTTTTGATAAATGACTTTTTCCTTAGAGCAATACCAACATTTTGTCTGAAATATTTCCCAGTGACTATTCAGCACAGAAAATACAATACTGAAGTAAATTAATTACTTTTGGAGGGAGGCAGAGTTCACTTTCATATAATTTTACAGAAGAGATGAAATAAACTTTTTATATTAATGAAGAGTTCCATTACCTGTCCCTAAAATGATTAAACCTTGACATGACTTTTCAATATTAGCTTCATTTTAGAATTAAAGGAAATAGAAAAAAGAATAAAATACTTATAAGCCAGGTGATACTTACAGGTAACAAGGATTCTTTGCAGAAAGAGTCAGACTTCTTGGTTACAAAAAGCAATCCAGCTAAAATTCAAAGGGATTGCAAAAGCCATAAAATAAAGTAGCCATTTAAAATATTTAATGAAGTGTGAGCAAAGCTCTTGTGCTTTAAATGCCTGCCCCTTTCATTAAGTTCTTCTCTAAAACCTGAGCAATTAGGCTGGAATGTTAAAGTCATTACAAAACTTAAATAGCACTTCTGGGAATAAGGTGTTTCGAAGGAAGTGTTATTGCATAAGAACTGCAAATATGAAAATATCTCATCACAAGAAATCAAGCTGTGTTTTCCATGTGGGATGGGTGAAAAGAAGGAAATTTTATCGTAATTATGAGCAGCAGCACCCTCACAGTATGCAGGAAAAAAACTAGTTAATACAGGCTACTGTTCTAGGAATTTCAATGTCTCTTTCTAATACTGTATCAAAGCAGATAGGGGATCAAAATGCGTAAGTCGTTTAAACATTGCTTTAAAAGGTCTTCGTTTTGTAATTAGTACTGTACTACTCTACTTCAGAAAACAAGTAAAATCACTGGCTCTTCTCAGAAGCTTCTAATGATGAAATAATATTAAAATGTTTAGGGATTGAAAGAAGATGGCATTTGTTCTTGTTCAGAATTATGGGTGGAAATAGCACATCCACAGGATAGAGTGACTCCTGAGAAAACTGGGAGGCAGCTAGCTCTCAATGTGCGGTGTCTTGGTGCCCTGGCCCCCCTTTTCAGCTTGGTTTTAATGCTTTGAATATTCGTCTGCTATGCCTTTAAAAGACGTTCACCTATTACTACAGTGTTTGGAGTTTTAATGTTTGTCTTTCTTGAACTCAGGACGTTTGCTGTGATCTGGGCTCCAGGGACCCCATCCCTGTTTGCTGCGCCCTGGGTGCAGACTCTCCCTGCAGCTGTCTGCTCGGTTCACCAGTTTAGCAAGCCTGGCGTGGGCTTGCCTCCACCCCCATTCCTCCTCCCTGTGCTGCTTTATTCTTCTTTAGGGCACATGCCACAGCCCTACCTGCACTGCGTGATGTGTCCACTCGTGGCGTGGTTATGTCTGTCTCTGCCTTTAGGGTGGTAACTCCAGAGGAGCAGGGCTCTTGGAGATCTGGGACGCTGCCTCCCTCATAACCATCATCACATTGTACCTGGGGAAGAATCATCGCTCAAAGGAAGCTGGATGAAATAATCTGTGTCTCCCCACTTATTTGACAGTCCACGTTTACCTCATGTCTAAGTGTATATTGATATATTTTAGAGTCTCTTTCCACTTGGGATCTATTTTCTGCTTTTACCATTTTTTTTTAATTATTGTAACTTTAAAATATACTTTCCTACTTAAAAAAGCAAACAGTCCCTCACTCCTATACTGTTTCAAATATATTCTGACTATTGTATATGTATTTTTCCAGGCTGAGCTTTAGAATAATCCTATCAGGTTTCCAGTGAACCTACCATTAGATTAATACTAAATTTGTAAAGGAATTTGCCTTTTTCGACATTGACTCTTTTCATTCCAGATCAAGGTTAGAATACCGCTCAATTCTTACTTATTTACTATATATCAAATTAGTACTATAGTTTTTTTTTTTTAATTCTGACTATTGTATATGTATTTTTCCAGGCTGAACTTTAGAATAATCCTATCAGGTTTCCAGTGAACCTACCATTAGATTAATACTAAATTTGTAAAGGAATTTGCCTTTTTCGACATTGACTCTTTTCATTCCAGATCAAGGTTAGAATACCGCTCAATTCTTACTTATTTACTATATATCAAATTAGTACTATAGTTTTTTTTTTTTAAATACATCCTCCACAATTCAAGTTATTTTGTGCTCTTTTTCTCCATTTTTAAAAAATAAGATTCATTTTATAGTATTTTTCCTGCCTGTAAAATTATTTTAATTTTTAATATATTATAACTGAGCAACCTAATCACAATCTAATTTCTATAAGTAACTTAATTTTAATTTGGTATTCTTTCAAAGTAGACAGTCATAGAAAACATCAGTAACTTTATTTCTTCTTCTCTAAATTTTAGATTTCTTATTTCCTTATTGAAATCCATTGTAAATTACTCCACTACTATTGTTACAAAAAGGGTTAGCCCTGGCTATTAGTGCTGAGATGACAAACAGAGATATAGAGACTCAGATAGAAATATGGTTACAATATGTATATCCTTTGTTATACAAATTGTATATAAGTTCTGTGCTACCTTTGTTAAGTCTTCCTAGTAAGATTATTTTCTTCTGTAAAATAAATTAGCAAGAATCCCAACCTCCTTGAAGAGTTTTAATCATGTGGAAACATTTTGACAGCTTTAAACCATCTGAGTCTGGTATTTTGAAGCAAAGAAGTGGAGTTCTTTAGTAATTTAAAATCTATCCATTTTTATTAATGTGTCTCAGAGTTACACCTCTTTTAAATTAATGCTTGTAAACCATTGATATTTACTAGCATGGCATCAAGCTGGTAGGTTTGTCAGAATTTTCTGCCAGCCTTACCTTTTTTTGGCTTCCCTGGTGGCTCAGATGGTAAAGCGTCTGCCTGCAATGCGGGAGACCTGGGTTTGATCCCTGGGTCGGGAAGATCTTCCTGGAGAAGGAAACGGCAACCCACTCCAGTACTCTTGCCTGGAAAATTTCATGGAAGGGGGAGCCTGCTAGGCTACAGTCCATGGGGTCGCTAAGAGTTGGACACGACTGAGCAACTTCACTGGTTACCTTTGTGGTTTGTCAGTGGTGGAACGAGGATGATTCTGGAGAAGTGTTTCTGTCTTTTACGGTTACTTGGAGTTTCAAGTCTTCCTCTTTCATAATGGGTGTTGTGATTTAAAGAAATAATAATTTCTTCCACTACCTATGACTTGTTACCACTGTAAAGGATAACTGAATGTCAACTTTCAGCATCTCATTACAGTTTGGATCAAAACTCTATCTGGCAGACACTTCTCAAATTTGAGATGGCCATTACTTTTAGCACTGATAAAGTTTTTAACCTAATTTGTCCTTTTTATTTATGTCAATCACTTTTTGAGGACTGGGGCAGGAGGTGAAAGGGAAGTAGTGTAACCTCACACTATTACCCTGTCTTCATCAAGGATGCCATTATATCATACAACTTCTTTTAAGTCAAGAACAAATATGTCTTGTATTGTAAATAAAGCCATAAAAAGAACCCCAGATTCTTCAGACAGAATTTGAAATAACAACCCAAGCTTTTTTCTATAAGTCATTTATTTTTCATTGTTTAAGTTCAAGATATGGAAAACTTCAAGTTATAAAACTGTATTGTATTAATGCTGCTGCTGCTGCTAAGTCGCTTCAGTCTTGTCTGACTGTGTGCGACCCCATAGATGGCTGCCCACCAGGCTCCCCCATTCCTGGGATTCTCCAGGCAAGAACACTGGAGTGGGTTGCCATTTCCTTCTCTAGTGCATTAAAGTGAAAAGTGAAAGTGAAGTCGTGTCAGACTCTTTGCGACCCCATGGACTGCAGCCCACCAGGCTCCTCTGTCCATGGGATTTTCCAGGCAAGAGGACTGGAGTGGGGAGCCATTGCCTTCTCCTATTGTATTAATAACACTTTGTAAATATAGTTTAGAAAACATGCTTAGTAAGTTCATTGCTTACAAGATTTAGTATAATAATTTCTATTGCATTATTTATTTTTGGTTTCTCATCTTCATAGGTCTTCTTTCCTTCATCCTATAGTCACACATAAAGTTGGCCCAACCAAATGATCCCTTCTGCAAGCAAATATGCAAACAAATTTTCCCCTAATCCACTGCACTTACACTGAGGTCCGTTTTCACCTTCTGCTTGACTTCCACACCTCATCAAAGGAAGGGGCTTCTTCTCAGCTGTGGCAGTTTGGCTGTTACATTTGCCAATACTTGGAACCTGCCCGCTTTGGTCACAGATAAGTTCAAACTGCCAGATTTATTTGTTTTGCTTTCATTTTCAAACTGCTTGCTCACATTTGGGCTCTCCTCTGTGAAATTCTCCCCACTTTGCTTACACAGGTACTAATCTATCCAGACCCTCTCCCCCAACCCAGTAATTTGTCCTTCAATGACTTCCTCATCAACTCCCTTTTAACATTTTTTCAATGATTTTCAACCACCACTCTGAGGCACACAGATTTAAACACACATGAGAGGCAGATTATGTTGTGTATTCTATCGACTGAATAATGCTATCTGTATATTCCCAAGTCACTTCAAGTGTAAAACACCCAAACAAAACACAAGCACTGTCCTTATGGTCAGCGCATTTTTCAATGTGCATTAGAGTCATTAATCACACTCTTTCCCTAAAGTCACAAATCTCAGCCTGAAGAAGAAACCTCAACCTCCTTAGCTGATCATGAAACCTGTGATAGGCTGACCACATGCTCCATTTCCAGGCCGTCCGCCACCCAGCCTCTCCACACTCCCCTTTTTGCTCTTTTAGGCTAAACAGCATGCTTTCTTGCATGTCTATACATATCACTTTACTCTTCTGTTGTCCTAAAATACATTTTCAATTCTCTGTAAAAGTATTACCCCAATATCAGCACATAGTTCAAATATAATCTCAGTCCCTTAATAAGCACTTCTTGCTCTATGATCCCAGTATTTGGTTCATGTGCTATTTTAGAACCAAATATATTAGTATTTACTGTAATTTATGCCTGTTATCCTCTCCCTGGACTTCCCTGGTAGCTCAGCTGGTAAAGAATCTACCTGCAATGCGGGAGACAGCAGTTCAAATCCTGAGTCAGGAAGATCCCCGGAAAGGGATCTGGTTACCCACTCCAGTGTTCTGGCCTGGAGAATTCGATGGACTGTGTAGTCCATGGGGTTGCAAAGAGTCAGATAGGACTGAGTGACTTTCACTTTCCCTTTCATCCTCTCCCTAACCCCACCCCCATATTCACTAGAATGAAGGCAGAAATAGTACCTTATGTTATTATGCTGCATAAACAACTAAGCTTTACTAAATTATAAGAGTTCAATAATGGGAGAAAAAAAACAAGCATTCATTCCCTTAGGTACATATAGTCTAAAACTATGACTAACCTATTATCTTTCTGTTGTATATTTGGGTACAAACTCTAGACATTATGGTTGTCTACACACATATAAATTGTGTTCTAAGGGTCCATTATAATAAATATGTATTTCCTAAGGTCAGTTTTCATTCCAATCCCAAAGAAAGGTAATGCCAAAGAATGCTCAAACTACCACACAATTGCACTCACCTCACACGTTAGCAAAGTAATGCTCAAAATTCTCCAAGCCAGGCTTCAACAGTATGTGAATTGTGAACTTCCAGATGTTCAAGCAGAATTTAGAAAAGGCAGAGGAACCAGAGATCAAATCACCAACATCTGTTGGATCATTGAAAAAGTGAGAGTATTCCAGAAATCATCTTCTTCTGTTTTATTGACTATACAAAAGCCTTTGACTGTATGGATCACAATAAACTGTGAAAAATTCTTAAAGAGTTGGGAACACGAGCATACCTGATCTGCCTCCTGAAAAATCTGTATGTAGGTCAAGAAGCAACAGTTAGAACTGACCATGGAACAACATACTGGTTCCAAATTGGGAAAAGAGTACCTCAAGGCTGTATACTGTCACCCTGCTTATTTAACTTATATGTAGAACATGTCATGAGAAATGCTAGACTAGATGAAGCACAAGCTGGAATCAAGATTGCCAAGAGAAATATCAATAACCTCAGATGTGTAGATGACATCACACTTATGGCAGAAATTGACATGGCCGTCAGTTATAAGAGTCACGTTGCTTGTATTTGGTCAGTAAGAAGATCTTCTTCTGTCAAAAATGTGGTGCAGAAAATTCTACAAAATAGGGGAATGAATGATAAGGACATGGAAGTTCTCAAAAGAGGTCAAAATGCTCATTTTATTTTCTTTATGTCCCTATGACATAAACAAGCAGACGATTTTTAAAATAAAAGCTAAAACTAAAGACACAACAGGGGAGACTTCATTAAAATTTGCCAATGTGCCAGCAAGAGAGCCCAATAGTAAATAGAATGCTATTTTTTGCTCCTCATGGTCCATCTTGTTGCTACATATATTTTCACTTATAACTTGTAAACTTTCCTGCAAAAGGCAGTCGGTTAAGAACACAAAGAAAAACATCTTCATTCTCAGGACTTTTTAAAAAGCTGCCCAGACCCCCTACTGAGAGAAGCTGCTGCTGCATCTCCAACTGGAGAAGGAATGATGTTAACAGCAAAAAGATGCTCTAAAATGTAGAGACTATGAAGGCCGATACACCACCTCTGGCATTATTACAGTCAGGCCTGGCACTAATACCGTCAATACCTAGGAAGATAGCTTTTTTAAAAAAAATCGGCAGAAAATGGCATGCTAAAGACAAAATGTATTAAAATACCTCAGTGGGACTGGTGAGAACAAAGAACCAAGGGTATACGGGGTGGGAGAGTGCACAGAAGGAGCTAGCAGCCGCAGAAGCACAGCTTTGCAGGCAGGGAACCTGCTTGAAGGCCCGAGGAGGAGGCAGGGACGGAACCAGTTTTCACTGAGCAAAAGCAAAATGCTTGTGTATCCAGAAACAAGATCACCATGGATGCCCGTGGACCCCAGTGTGAATAGGTAACCCAGGGCAGATCAGCGGAATGCAACAAAAGTAGGATTGTGCAGGATAAGAGTGGTTAGCAGATGAAGAAACTGAAGGTCAAGAAAACAGGCAAAAATGGAAGTCACCTAGGGTGCTGTTTACCCTTTTATCCCTGAAAGAAGGTAGCTAAATCCATGTCAGAAATCCCATCAAGGAAAATGACCCATGGAGTAATTGTCCTTGCTCTCACCACAGGGACCGCAAGCCACAGGATGCGGGTCTGTGCTCCTCCATCCTCAGGGTCACAGGTATGCTTTCTAGCCCCTAATGAGGCGTCTGCTTTTCGGGTGTCTCCACAGCAGTCCGCCTGCAGGGTGGGCAGACCATACGCGACTTCTCACGACTCAGTGACAAGGGCAGAGATGAGGGAGGACTCAAAAATAGCTGGGACAGTGCTGACGGTGGTGATGGTGTGGTGGGCTGGGTGTGGAGGAAGCATCCGTCGTCACCACTCGATGTGCATGGAGATCTTTTCACGGTCAGGCCTTGCAGCCTTTTGGGTGTCTGAGCCTCCTGAGTGTTTCTGCAGCACTCCACCCCCTTACCTGAATATCGCCAGTCCTCTCTCCTCTGGCAGCAGAGTGCAAATGGTCACCATTCTCTCACAGCACTTTCTAGAAGCCTGCCTGCCTGCATTAGTGGATGCATATGTGGATAATGAATGAAGCTGTTTAGCTCCCTCCTGATGGTCCCCTTCCATTTCCATTGACTCCTGCTTTTAAAATGATTAGTATGTAATAATCACTTACTAAAATGATGAGATATGCCATTTTGCTGGGGGGCATAAACGTGTGTGTATTTGTCATCAGAATTCATCTGGATTCTCCACCTAAGCTATCATTGCTCTTCCTACATGGATGCCTCTAAAAATGGGGTCAAATATCAATTAGATATATCAGATGACCCTGGACAGCCTTGTACTTGAAAGAACTGTCTACTATAAAGGTTCTTTTTCTTCAATTAGATTTTAAATAATTTTTGAAGAATAAGGCCATGGCTCCTCCATTTCCTACCCCCGTGGAACTAACACTGAGCTCAGCAGTGGCTTTTGCTGATGAATCAGTTGCTTGGAGGCAGTTTATTGCTTCCAGCTTTTCAAAAAATCATTTATCATTTGAGAAAATTAGCTTTCTTTTCCTTAAACCCAAGTAAGTAAAATGACTTAGAACAAGCATCTGGCACAGAAAAGGCCGTGGATGATGTCCCATGATGACTGGCCTCTATTACAAGTGCCTCTGGAATTCAAGACCTGCTGTGCTCACGAGCAAAGCTCTTTTGATCAACAATTATTTACTTATTATTCATCTAAAATCATTAATTGGCTGTCTACTCTGAGATTCATATTGGGAATACAAGAGTGAGTTGGATAGATGAATTTGGTCTCTGCTGATTAATAGCAGACAAAAAACATGAAATAAGTAAATGAGAAATTCCAAAAACTTAAGTTCTATAAAGTTAAGGAATGTAGGATGTAGTAAATGGGAAGGAGTGAGGGTGGTCAAATCACACTTATTTGAGAAGGAAACATTTAGGTTGAGACTTGAAGGATGAATAACTAGCTGTTTAAAAAAAAAGTGGAGCCTGTTGAAAAGAAAGAAATGTAGCTGCACATTCCAGGGGGTGGAAGATCCAGGACCTGAGAGGAAGTTTGTTTATTTGATGTTCAGACGCACCTTGGGGACATTTCAGGTTCAATTTTTTTATCACCACAATAAAGTGAACCTTGCAATAAACCATCACGTAAGTTTTTGGTTTACCAGTACATAAATAAAGTTATCTTCTTTTTTTTTTTTTTTTGTTTGCCAGTTGTGTGACATTGGGCAGATTTTTTTTTTTAATTTTATTTTTACTTTATTTTACTTCACGATACTGTATTGGTTTTGCCATACATTGACATGAATCCGCCACAGGTGTATATGAGCTCCCAGTCCTGAACCCCCGTCCCACCTCCCACCCCATATCATCTCTCTGGATCATCCCCGTGCACCAGCCCCAAGCATCCTGTATCGAACATAGACTGGCGCTTCGTTTCTTACGTGATAGTATACATGTGTCAGTGCCATTCTCCCAAATCATCCCACCCTCTCCCTCTCCCTCAGAGTCCAAAAGTCCGTTCTATACATCTGTGTTTCTTTTGCTGTCTCGCATACAGGGTCATCATTACCATCTTTCTAAATTCCATATATATGTGTCAGTATACTGTATCGGTGTTTTTCTTTCTGGCTTACTTCACTCTGTATAATCGGCTCCAGTTTCATCCATCTCATTAGAACTGATTCAAATGAATTCTTTTTAATGGCTGAGTAATACTCCATTGTGTATATGTACCACAGCTTTCTTATCCATTCATCTGCTGATGGACATCTAGGTTGTTTCCATGTCCTGGCTATTATAAACAGTGCTGCAATGAACATTGGGGTACA
>SJYT01030541.1:214406-224549 GCA_006410635.1 Cephalophus harveyi
AAAAAAAAAAAAAAAAAGTGCTAACCACCATCACCTTCAGCTAGTTGTAATCTTCTTGCAGGTAAAGGGTCTTCCTTTCAAATTTACTGACCAGGATGGTGGTTGCTGGAAACTGGTGTGTCTGTAGAAATTTTTAAAATAAGATGACAATGAAGTTTCCCACATTAAGAGACTCTTTCTATAAGGAACAGTTTCTCTGTAGCATGCAAAATTGTTTGATAGCAACCTGTTTTCTAAAATATTTGCACCATTTTTTAATCCCACAGGCAATGAAAGAGGCTTCTGATTGTTACATGTTTGACTTATTATTGACCATCTTTTAAAATTTTAGGTATCCCAGTGGATATGAAGTGTTATGTAGCTGTGGTTTTGATGGGCAAATCTCTAATGAATAGTTAAATTGAGCTTCATGTATTTATTGGCCATTGTGTATCTTCTTTGGAAAACTGTGTAATCAAATCATCTGCGCATTTTTATGCTGGGTTATTTCTTTTGTCGTTGTTGAACTGCATTTTCCACTGCCAGAGTAGAGAAGTACAGTTGCTTTTGTATATTGATTTTGTATCTTGCACCTTTCCTGAGCTCACTTATTCTAATTAGTGTTTTATGGCTTCTTCAGAATCATCTGTATAGAAGATCATGCCATCTATAAATAGAAATAGTTTTTCATATTCTTTTCATCCTTTCTGAGTGTTTTCATTTATTTTTCTTGTTTAATTCCCCAGACCAGATCCTCTAGTACAATTTTGAACATATGTAATAAGAGCAGACACGTTGGTATTGTCTACCTCTTGAGTGAGGAGCTCAGTCTTCCTCATTTAAGTGCAATATGAGCTGTGAGTGTTTCATAGATGGGATTTATCAGATTGAGAAAGTTTTGTTCTATTTCTAATTTAATGAAGTTTTTTATGATGAAAGTTTTTGAATTTTGTTAGTTACTATATTTGCACCTTTCTGGATGATCATATTTTTTTTTTCCATTATTATATTGGTATAGTATTTGAGAGTAATTGACTTTCAGATGTTAAATCAACCTTGCATTCCTGTGATATTGTACATGGTTATGGTCTGTAATCTTTTCTATAGCTCACATAGATTCAGTTCATTAGTAACTTTTCAGTAACTTTTATATAAATATTCATAAGGAATATTGGTCTGTAGTTTCCTCTTTGGGTCAGATCTCCTTTTACTGTCAGGGTAGTATTGTCTTTCTACTCTCTATTTCATTTATTTCTATTGTTATTTTCATCATTTCCTTCCTTCTTTTTGCTTTTGGTTTTGTTTGCTTTTCTTTTTCTAGCTAAGAAACTAACTCGTAGGCTCCTGTTTTTCATGGATACTTTGGTTCTGGGGCAGATGGTTTTGAAAGCTACTGAGAAGCTAAGAGGGGAGAAGTGGGAAGAGAACAAGAGAAAATGCCATAAAGCACATTTTTCTTACCAGATTCAGCCATCTTTCTTGAATGAGTGGGTTGTTGCAAGTTACGGTAATTTCCCGAGTTCTCAAAAAAATGATTTTGACAAGTTTTGTCAGTGTCCTCATTTTATGGAGGACAGGATTTAGGGAGGGCCAAATCCTCCCATTCTAGAAGTGATTCTCCCCGCTGTGTTATTTTAACCACATTTGAAATAAGAATGATCCACAAAATTTTGGAGAGGGATTATACAATTTTGAACATATGTAATAAGAGCAGACACGTTGGTATTGTCTACCTCTTGAGTGAGGAGCTCAGTCTTCCTCATTTAAGTGCAATATGAGCTGTGAGTGTTTCATAGATGGGATTTATCAGATTGAGAAAGTTTTGTTCTATTTCTAATTTAATGAAGTTTTTTATGATGAAAGTTTTTGAATTTTGTTAGTTACTATATTTGCACCTTTCTGGATGATCATATTTTTTTTTTCCATTATTATATTGGTATAGTATTTGAGAGTAATTGACTTTCAGATGTTAAATCAACCTTGCATTCCTGTGATATTGTACATGGTTATGGTCTGTAATCTTTTCTATAGCTCACATAGATTCAGTTCATTAGTAACTTTTCAGTAACTTTTATATAAATATTCATAAGGAATATTGGTCTGTAGTTTCCTCTTTGGGTCAGATCTCCTTTTACTGTCAGGGTAGTATTGTCTTTCTACTCTCTATTTCATTTATTTCTATTGTTATTTTCATCATTTCCTTCCTTCTTTTTGCTTTTGGTTTTGTTTGCTTTTCTTTTTCTAGCTAAGAAACTAACTCGTAGGCTCCTGTTTTTCATGGATACTTTGGTTCTGGGGCAGATGGTTTTGAAAGCTACTGAGAAGCTAAGAGGGGAGAAGTGGGAAGAGAACAAGAGAAAATGCCATAAAGCACATTTTTCTTACCAGATTCAGCCATCTTTCTTGAATGAGTGGGTTGTTGCAAGTTACGGTAATTTCCCGAGTTCTCAAAAAAATGATTTTGACAAGTTTTGTCAGTGTCCTCATTTTATGGAGGACAGGATTTAGGGAGGGCCAAATCCTCCCATTCTAGAAGTGATTCTCCCCGCTGTGTTATTTTAACCACATTTGAAATAAGAATGATCCACAAAATTTTGGAGAGGGATTAGCTGTTCCTTTATGTGAACACAAAGTAGTTGATGATACGATGTGGATAATAATTAAAATGCTTCTCAAATGCCTATCATGGGGAAAATAAAGCATGCTTGACTGTCACTTGGTGAGTACATGCCAATGACATGGGACCCTGACAGTTACAGTTGTTATAGAGTGGGAGTCCTGATTATTTTTGTTCTAGTGAGTAAAGGCTAATGTGTCCATGGGCTTAAGAAAAATATTTGCTTTTATTAACTGAGTTGAGTCCATTAAATCTTAAAAAGCCACCTTTTGACAAAAGTGCCCATGTTACTATACCTTTAGGGTGTGTATAGCGCGTGGCCCATATTCTAGACCTGGACAGTGACACAGGGTGTTCACTGTGGCTGCGGTGAGAGGGAAGACTGCCATCTCCTTCTGTTAGCGTCTACCAGCCACTCAGCTCTTCTCAGTGTTAACATTCAAACACTGTAATTAGATTATCAACACCTAATTTCATTCTCATGCACTCACGTTAAAGCTGAGATATATTTCCGGCTGGAACAGTAGTGATGCTGAGCATTTGGTTTTGGTGGCTGAGTGATGCACAGGTGCCATTATGGTGGTCTACGAACACTGGGCTTTGCATCTTGAGATGATGCATAGTGCCTGTTTGGATGCAGCTCTTTCCGTCTTTCCAGTCATGTGTGGAAAAGCCAGAAGGGGCTTGACCTGAGGCATGGTTTAACCAGATCACTCTGGCTGCTGTGCTAAGCATGGCCAGAGGGGTGAAGGGTCGGGGACAGGAGCTATCACTGCAGGCTACCGCAGTACCATTCCTGAGAAGTGATGGCCTTGGCCATCGTAGCAGCAGTCTAGGTTTTAAAAATATGTTGGGTTCTGAATAGTTTTTCACAATTAGAGCTGAAAGGATGGCCTTACAGGTAGAATATAGAGCGTGAGAAACAGAAGGGAGTCAAGTGTGGCTGAGGTTTTTCTGTCTGGCCTGAACAAATATAAAAAATGAGTTTTTGTTTAATGATATAGGGAGAACTTTTAAAGGGACAGATTTTGTACATTGTAGGGGGAGGCCGGAATATCAAGAGCTCACTGTTGGACCTGTAGAATCTGGGGTGCCTTTTAGACATCCTAGATGGAGATGGCGATGAGGCAGTCTTTTACACAGACCTAGAGTCTAGGGAGACATGTGAGCTGGAGGTCTATTGTGAGAGATATGAGTTTACAGATGTCATTTAATGAATGACGACCCTGACTGAAAAGAGCAAGATCCCAAATGTGAGATCTACCCTTGGAGTACTCCACCCTTTAGAGGCTAGTAAGTAAGAACGAGGAAGCAGAGAGTATGGTATCCTAGAACCCAGGTGAAGAATGTCTCAAGAAAGAGAAACAAAGGATGTCTCAAGTGAGCAGATAAGAACTGAAAACTGACCATTTGGTTTAGTAATATAAATACCATTGTTCAATTGAAAAGATTATCCCCCCAATAATGAGTTTATCATTGCAACAGGAATTCTGCTCTGAATTTCAGAACGTTGTTAAATGATTTCATGGGTGGTAGAAAGTATTACAGTCCCAGTCTTTGGGTATTCAGTCCTCTGCTGCCTCATTAGGTGACCCTCCTGATGGGATGAGACAGTAACTAGAAGGGGCAGCATGAGGCATACCCTGTGTGCATACCACGGTATTCTGGGGTGAGATGTACAAACTTATGGCTCTTATTATAATCTCTTGCCAAAATTTCTGTTTGTTGGATAAATTCCTATGTGAGTTATGAGAATTCTTTGACTTCATAGGATGAAAATATTTATATAAATTTGGAATGAATCAGATTTGTCTTTCTGCAGTATAAATGTGCTTTCAGAAAAATACTGACCTTTAATTTAGAATTTGATTCACCTATTAAAATATTATTATATGGGAGATTTCTTTACAGATTGCAGAGAACACAGATCTTGGTCAACAAATTAAGTCACTAATATTTTCTTTTTTACTTGACATTTGTTTAAAAAGTGGGGATCAGATGAAAAGATCAGCAGGCAAAACAAGTGAAATTACTTTGTCATACATAAAAACCTGTGCATATGATGGGTTATTACAGTAAGCCATTTTAATTTTTTTAATTACAGGGAATCTATGATATAGGTAATACAAAACAGGGAATAATCAAGGTGTTAACTTTTGATTTTGTAATGTAGTTTGAATGGATATAGACCTAATATACTGGAAAATTATTTCCCCTTGATAATCTGACTAAAGAAGCTACTTAAGTTTCCCTTCCCTTTCTTTTCTCCTTGGTTTCTGTGTTCTTGGCTCTCTGGCAGAGTGTGGGTTATAGATCTTTGTAAGGAGACGAGAGTGGTGGAATTTTATCAGTTTAATCTTTGCAGTCTCATTTGTTGCAGTTTTTCCCATATAGGCGTGTGAATTTGCATGTACTGCTCAAAACATTGGCCCTGATGTAATGTCCTCCACTGTCATGTAAGGCTGTTGGAGGCAGTTCAGTTAGTTCTTTCATGTACTCTTTGTGCTGAGCTGTACCAAGTTTCCTGTAAATTTGAGTTTGACACAAACTTTTAAAGAGCTTAGGTTTTAGAGACCAAAAATTAGGGTTTGAATCCTGACTCCATCATTTCCATGACAAGTCTCTCCACCTCTCAGAGCCTGTGTTCTTACATGAAAATGACAATAATTAAATTTATTTAAAACAATGCTTCAGAGTAAGTTCTGAATAGAACTATTACTCATTAATATAATATGCCAATCAGTTAATAATTACTACTACAAATATAGAGATATTCTGTGATCCTAGTTGTACTTTCAGTGGACCGCTTCGCCTCATTTCTTTGGAGACCCTGGAAATAGTAAAATATCTTCATGGCAAAGTCCTTCTCAAATAGTCTGCACAACAGCCAGAGCAAACTTTTAAAATCACAGAACTAAGTTTTCTTTGCTTCAAACCTATCAGTGGTTTCTTTGGGGAAAAACCCTTCAGTAAGATATGACCAAGGACTGCTATCCCCTTTAGTGGGTTAGTTCTGTGTACCCTCAAAGAAAGTTGGAGAACATGAGGTCAATGGATAAAGTTATTGGAAGTAAGACCCCAGACTCCAGAAGGGGTTCTGACTCAGTTTACCATCCCTACATAAGACAGGAGAGTCTCAGAGATGCTGACTTCTTAACTTCTCATCGTACATGAAAGATCTCTCACTACAGTTTATTCACTGGCCTAATGTGAGGTCAAGTTAAGACAACAACAAAACAACAAAAAGCCCACCTAAATGTTCCAGCAGAGTTGTCAAAAATAGTAAATGCAAAAAGAGATGAGATTCTTCTTATAGTATCATGCAGTACCATACAATAAGACTATTGGCTTCCAGTTTTCTATCTTATAATCTCATAAAGAGTTTGGGTAAACAGGCAGACATTTTCCTCTCCCTCCCACCATGCTAATGGATATCTTCCCTTGCCCCTTGCTTCCCTAAATCACTGGAATCTGTCCTTGATTCACCATGCCTTGCTGTGTAGATCTTCCCGGCTCTCAGGGAAGCAGCTGTCAACACTGACTGTGGAGGTCTTAGAGAGGATAAATCCCCTTGGAGGTTCCTACTCTTCTTTCTATTGGACAAAGTGAACCAACACCCAAATTCTGAGCTCATCCTGCCAGCTAGCAAGCAGTGGGTCCTGAAGTAGTCCACTTCTCTCTCAGTCTTCCTCTTCTCCTTGGGGGTACCGGAAGTGACAGAAGTGCTCTTCCTTCTCACCAGGGAACTAGGCTGATTTCTCTGCCCAGGAACTCCCATGGGAAATAACTCATCAAACCTGTGTCAGTTGGGTTCCTGGAGAAGCAGATGCTGAGAAGGATGCTATTAGAGGAAATGCACAGAGTGAGAGAAGGCAGAGTCAGAAAAGATTGGAAGGCTCATTAAATATAAATCTGACACCAGGAGAAGGGTGGAAGAAGAGGAAAGGGGAGGTTGGGCGGAAACACCCTGGATTGCTGTGCAGTCTAAGGAAGGTTCCCCAAAGTGGTCAGAGAGCCTTTAAGCCAATGTTGGTGGTGAGGTGAGTGAGTGCCTTTTCCCTTGGGAACAAAATTGACCTTTGCATCCCTGCCTAGCTCAGGGTGGCCTAGAAGCATCTCAAAGTGGTGTGGTCTCCACGCAGTATGGGTCTACAAGATGCACCTGTGTCAGTTTACATCTCCTAATCCAGCTATTCCCATGACAGCCAACATGGCACAGTGATTAGGAGTGGAACTGTGGATTCCTGCTTTGTATCGGTTTCAGTCTCAGCTCTACCGCTCATTGGCTGTGATATTGTACAAGTGACTGACATTTACCACCTCTCTGTGTCCTCATCTGTAGAGGAAGGAGACTAATCCTTTCTAGGCAGTGGTGGTGTCATGATGTTTAACTCTTAGAAGACTCCCTAGCACACAGTGAGTGCTCAAAAGCACAATAGTAAAAGGATGAACTGGTACAAATGTACTTAACCTCAGACCCCATTATCCTCCTCCTATAATGACACTGTAACTCCTGGTGAAATGAGATGAGATGGTTTTATGTAAAACTCCTGGGATGATGCTGAGGTGAGGTGAGGTGAAGTCGCTCAGTCGTGTCCGACTCTTTGCGACCCCGTGGACTGTAACCTATTAGGCTTCTCCACCCATGGGATTCTCTAGGCAAGAATACTGGAGTGGATTGCCATTTCCTTCTCCAGGGGATCTTCTCGACCCAGGGATCGAACCCGGGTCTCCCGCATTGGAGGCAGACGCTTTAACCTCTGAGCCACCAGGGAAGCTAGACATAGGATAAGCACTGAATAGATAGTATAGGTAACACTGATCGTTATCAGCAACAGAAGTAATGATAACAACATCCTCACATAGCTTCTTTTGTTATGAGATCATTCTTTTCTAAAAGTCAAGACTATTAGATGAATAATCATTCTTTCAGTGTGCTATTGCTGAGAACCCTCTCTGTGTTTGACTCTTCTGGGGACAGAAGCTGTTTTCCCTTCATTCCAAACTATTCCAGATCCATGTTCTAATTAAAGTCGTAGCGAATGTGACAGAGTAGATGATTTAGTCCTCTCTAATTTGGCTTTACTTGTAAAAATATGTCCACAGATACATAAAGGTTAATGATCTTGCCCTGTTTCACATTTTAAAGAGCTGGCTCATGTTGGATTGGAATTGTCTTTTAATTCTTCACCCAGGAAGGCTCTAAATGTGAGACCACATTTATCTTAAATTTTAAGATAATATTAATAATTGTGTTTCCTTCTTCTGAAATTAAAGCTCTGAAATAAGTGTATCTAAAAAAACGTCTTAATAAAAATTTGTTGTTGTTATAGGGTCTCTTAGTGTTGAAACTGATAAGTTTTGATGAACTGGACTTGCCAGTAACGCACTCAATATAGTGTATAAGGAGGATTTTAAATATTTATAAAGTCTGTATTATTTTCCAGGTCCTTAGGGGATAAAAAAATGGCACAATGTCTGTCTTAGAGGCACTTATCCAGAAAAATAGATTCTCACAATAGCCTGGCGATAAGCTCTATGCTAAGCTTAAGCGAAGATGTCTGGTGCACAAATAAAGGACATGGTGTCATTTGGAATTAGAATCACCTAAGAGTAATAATAAAAGCAAAATACCCCAAGCAACAAGAGGAAAGTTTCTCTCACAAGTCCAAAAAAGGTACAGTGATCAATGTAGGAGGTGAACAGGACCTCACAACGTCAGGAGTTAGGCCTCTATCCTGTTACTACTCTGTGAGCAGTATCCTTTCCCGACGTCACTCGTGGTCCATGTTGGTTGCTGATATCCAGTTGTATCTGCATTGAACCATCAGGGAGGAAGGAGAAGAGAATGCAGGACTCACTAGAACCTTTGACAAGTAAATCCTAAAAGTTTTGTACAGAATATCTATATGCATCCTCTTGAAAGTGGAGGGTGTACAAAGGGAGTTTGTAAATATAATCTTTATTCCAAGCCATCATGTACCCGGGTAAAATGACAAATTATTTTTTTCATACAATGTAAGGTGGAAAGAATGGGTATTTGACAACAGCAATTCTGCCATAAAACCCAACCCAGATAGGAGTGGGAGTAGAGGAAGCTGTCAAGTGTTATTATTAAAATAATAATATTATTAGTGTGTGGCATTTTAACTGATAAGCTATATTGAATTTCAAAAAGCATTTACAGAAAAAACTCACAATCTAATTGAAAACCTAATGTAACCAATTTGCATCCATTGACAGCAAAATGCTTATGTTGCTTACAAGTGAAGACAGAAGGGTGTGGAGTGTGCTGTAGGTGGAGGTTAGCTTTCTCCCACTAGAACGGAGTCTGTGCTTACCTTCTTCAAACTTGGTGGGCCATATCATGATTGTCTTCTTTAGATTATTATATGAAAATGGAAAAGCTTGGGAGAGAAGTAGGTCATCTGTCTTTCTAACATATTCTGATATTTTATGTACATTGATATTCCAGTATATATTTGTTACAATATAGTGGTGATGGCGGTTAAGTCTCAAAATCAAGTCCAACTCTTGGGACCCCATGGACAGTAGCCTGCCAGCCTCCTCTGTCCATGGGATTTTCCAGGCAAGAATCGTGGAGTGGGTTGCCATTTTCTTCTCCAACTGCAGTAAAGAAGATGACTTAATACTCAGTGCTTTAGTGTATTACTGCTAACTTCAAGCAAAATACCTAATGAGTTCATTAAGCATTAAAAAATTAGGTAATTAGTGTCCTAAATGCTTTGCATTATGCAAGCATCCTTGGTGGCTTTCTTATGTTTAAGAGGGTTTTATTCATATTTGGTGAAGTTGATTAGGTTTTTTGGAGTGATAGGAAGAATTTATTACCTCTCCCATTTAAAATACTGAAAGATAGGCTCATGCTATCAGAAAATTCACAATCCAGCACATCTTCAGGAATATATTAGGTGCAGGCAAGAGGAGTATCTCTAATTAATCCTTAGAATAGGGGCCCAGAGTGGAAAGGAGATAACTAGCAGGGCAGAGACACTTTTTGCAATAATCTGTTCTAAATATAATAGAAACCACTGAGAGACAAACATATGCACATTAAGATACACGTAAGTATGTGTTAGCTTCTTTATCTGCTTACATCTAGCTTTCTATCCATTATCGGTTCTCCCTCTGTGGCAACAGCTGGGAGTCACAGGTTGTTGCTAAGCACATCTCTAAGTTTTGAGTGATTTTGAATTAGTATTTTGGTTTTTGCAAAGAAAGTTACCAATAAAAATTTTAAAAAAGATTCAGTCTTTTTTAGAGTTTTCAGTGTTATTCAGTTACCTAAATCATTTTAAAAGACTCTTTTACATCTTAAAAGAGCAAAAAAATGTTCTTAAATGTTTGGTGTTGATTGTAGATATGTAAATTAGATATGTAATATAGGTCAACATCATGTTTATGTGCTGTATATAAATAGCATGGTATGTTTCTAATATAATAAGTTTTTGAAGTATTCTATCAGTTCAGTTCAGTTCAGTCGCTCAGTCGTGTCTGACTCTTTGCAACCCCATGAATCGCAGCAC
>SJYT01030541.1:225010-260739 GCA_006410635.1 Cephalophus harveyi
CTTCCATGGAAAATTTTCAGGTTTCTGCTTGATAAATTAAGACATTTGACTGTGACACACTGCCCCAGGGTGCTCTCCTCTCTGATTCCCATCATGGAAACAACTGGAAAAACTGAATCCTTCAAGCTGTTGTTGTCTTTTTTTTTTTTTTTAATGTGGCCCATTTTTAAAGTCTTTATTGAATTTGTTAAAATATTGCTTCCATTTTATGTTTTGTTTTTTTGGCCATGAGGCATATGGAATCTTAGCTCCTGGAATCTGTGTCTCCTGCATTGGAAGGCAAAGTCTTAATCACTGGACCTCCAGAGAACTTCAGGATGATTTTGTATACAACTTCATGGAGTAGAGAGAATGACAAATTCCACATTTACATCTATTACCTCCTCCATTAAAAGTTTTTTCAAATTATTATCTGTTTATCATGCCTTGGTTATGTGCAAGTAGACGCAGATTAGCACAATCCACAGGAAGCATTTTTAATATTCAAAGGAAATAACATCAAATTTTAATATTCATACCTGTATTTGGTACAAAGAAGCATGGTAGGAAGATCAAGAAAAGACTAAATGCAAAATGTTGTTATATTGGGATAAAGTTCTGGGAGAGACACGGAATAGAAAAAATAAATTGAAGGAAATAGCAGATTTATTTTCTCTCTCAATAGATGCCGTGCATGTGCTGTCATCTTAAGTCCTGTCTAACTCTTTGTGATCCTATGGACTATAGCCTGCCAGGCTCTTCTGTCCTTGGGATTTTCCAAACAAGAACATTGGAGTCAGTTGCCAGGCCCTTATCCAGGAGATCCTCTCTACCCAGGGATCAAACCCATGTCTCTTTACATCTCCTGCATAGGCAGGTGTTCTTTATCACTAGTAAAGATGTTGGTAGGTGTTATTATAGTTTTAAATAGATGTTGGTAGGTGTTATTATAGTTTTAAAATTCCTTTGATACAAGGAATTTGTTGTATGTTGGTAGGTGTTATTATAGTTTTAAAATTCCTTTGATACAAGGAATTTATATCCTTCAGCAAAAATAGAAATTTATGAAGAAAAATGTTAAATGTCCACTGGAAAAAATGTGAGGGGGAATGTCAAATTTGTCAAAATTATCTTGTGTGTGTGTGTGTGTGTGTGTGTGTGTGTGTGAAGGTGTTATTATAGTTTTAAAATTCCTTTGATACAAGGAATTTATATCCTTCAGCAAAAATAGAAATTTATGAAGAAAAATGTTAAATGTCCACTGGAAAAAATGTGAGGGGGAATGTCAAATTTGTCAAAATTATCTTGTGTGTGTGTGTGTGTGTGTGTGTGTGTGTGTGAGTTCGGTCATGCCCAACTCTTTGCGACACCGTGTACTGTAGCCCTCCAGGTTTTTGAGAATATTGGAATGGATTTCTTACCTTTCCTTACCTTGCTGCTGCTGCTGCTGCTAAGTCGCTTTAGTTGTGTCCGACTCTGTGCGACCCCATAGACGGCAGCCAACCAGGCTCCGTCATCCCTGGGATTCTCCAGGCAAGAACACTGGAGTGGGTTGCCATTTCCTTCTCCAAGGCATGAAAATGAAAGTGAAGTCGCTCAGTCGTGTCTCTTAGCGACCCCATGGACTGCAGCCCACCAGGCTCCTCCGCCCATGGGATTTTCCAGGCAAGAGTACTGGAGTGGGGTGCCATTGCCTTCTCCGTTCCTTACCTTAGGGGATCAAAAATGCCCCCAAAAGTCATTGAAGTGTACAACGGCAACAAAGTTAGACTTGTATTCTCAGAGCCTGGGTAGCTCAGTCGGTAGAGCATCAGACTTTTAATCTGAGGGCCCAGGGTTCAAGTCCCTGCCCAGGTAGGACACAGAAGTGCTTTCTTGTGTGAGAAAATCCTGACTTTTTATCTCAAGGAAAATTTGCCTTAAACTTTGACCACTTTCACCTGTGTAGAGTGAGGAAACACCAAGAAGTCAGTTACCTTCAACCTTAACCAGTAGCTGAGATTTGATATTGTGTTTTAAGCAGAAAGAGATCTTAGCAGTTCTTAATAATGGAGACTAATCCTGACTTTTTATCTCAAGGAAAATTTGCCTTAAACTTTGACCACTTTCACCTGTGTAGAGTGAGGAAACACCAAGAAGTCAGTTACCTTCAACCTTAACCAGTAGCTGAGATTTGATATTGTGTTTTAAGCAGAAAGAGATCTTAGCAGTTCTTAATAATGGAGACTTCCTGAGGAACTCAGTATAAAATGCTGACGTGAAGTGAAGTCGCTCAGTCGTGTCTAACTCTTTGCGACCCCATGGACTGTAACCTTCCAGATTCCTCTGTCCATGGGATTCTCCAGGCAAGAGTACTGGAGTGGGTTGCTGTTTCCTTCTCCAATAAAATGCTTACAGCCCATGAAATATAAGAAAGCTATCCCTTTAGACCTGGGTGTATTCGAAAAGGAACTGGAAAGTATATTTGTCGAGTAAAGTATTCACTGAGTCAGGACTTCTAGATTTTCAGCTATTCTCTCTCACAACTGAGCTACTTAATAGATTGGAAAGCCCTGCACTAAGCCATGGTAATGTCACATTCTAATGATAAACATAAATGGTAGGAAGTTATTTCACAAATACTGCAGTATAATCTTTAGATGAAATGCTCACCCTACCCAAAAATATTGGCATATTTTACAATCCATTTCTGCAATTTTGTCCAATTGTGTGATGATACAATTTCTTACTCAGTGGATTGTATTTTTCTTTAGAAATATACATTTCCTCTCCATCTCTATGGAAGGATTGTACTTCCCATTTGAAGATTATATGATGGTTTACACAGAAAATCTTAAGGAGCTAAAAGCAAACAAAAATTCTCCTAGAACTAATAAGTATGTTTAGCAAAGTCACAGAATACAAGATCAAAATAGAAAAATCAATTGTATTTCTATATACTAGCAATTAAAAAATGGACACCAAAATTAAAATACAGTGTGGTTTTTTTTTAAGTAAAGAAGCACTTAGATAAAAATCTACTCAAACATGTGAACATGTGCCTGCTGTAAACAGCAAAACTACAAAATTCTGATGAAAAAAAAAAGCCTTAAATAAATGGAGAGAGATTATGTATTCATTGATCATAAAATGCGACATAGCAAAGATGTCAACGCTCCTGAAAATGATGTACAAGTTTAACATAATTTAACATAATTCCTCTCACAATCCAGGAAATATTTTTTGTAGCTATAGACATGGCTGTTCTAAAATTTTTGTGGAAAATCAAATGAGTTAGAATAACTAGAATGATTCTGAAAAACAGGAATAAAGTGGAAGAAATCATTCTTATGATTTCAAGACTTATTGTATAGCTACAGAGTGTAATAAAGAGTGTTCATTAATTGGAGGAGGGATAGATATATGTCAATGAAACAGTATAGAGAATACAGAAAGCACCACATACAACTACATCTAAATAATNGCTCAGTCGTGTCTAACTCTTTGCGACCCCATGGACTGTAACCTTCCAGATTCCTCTGTCCATGGGATTCTCCAGGCAAGAGTACTGGAGTGGGTTGCTGTTTCCTTCTCCAATAAAATGCTTACAGCCCATGAAATATAAGAAAGCTATCCCTTTAGACCTGGGTGTATTCGAAAAGGAACTGGAAAGTATATTTGTCGAGTAAAGTATTCACTGAGTCAGGACTTCTAGATTTTCAGCTATTCTCTCTCACAACTGAGCTACTTAATAGATTGGAAAGCCCTGCACTAAGCCATGGTAATGTCACATTCTAATGATAAACATAAATGGTAGGAAGTTATTTCACAAATACTGCAGTATAATCTTTAGATGAAATGCTCACCCTACCCAAAAATATTGGCATATTTTACAATCCATTTCTGCAATTTTGTCCAATTGTGTGATGATACAATTTCTTACTCAGTGGATTGTATTTTTCTTTAGAAATATACATTTCCTCTCCATCTCTATGGAAGGATTGTACTTCCCATTTGAAGATTATATGATGGTTTACACAGAAAATCTTAAGGAGCTAAAAGCAAACAAAAATTCTCCTAGAACTAATAAGTATGTTTAGCAAAGTCACAGAATACAAGATCAAAATAGAAAAATCAATTGTATTTCTATATACTAGCAATTAAAAAATGGACACCAAAATTAAAATACAGTGTGGTTTTTTTTTAAGTAAAGAAGCACTTAGATAAAAATCTACTCAAACATGTGAACATGTGCCTGCTGTAAACAGCAAAACTACAAAATTCTGATGAAAAAAAAAAAGCCTTAAATAAATGGAGAGAGATTATGTATTCATTGATCATAAAATGCGACATAGCAAAGATGTCAACGCTCCTGAAAATGATGTACAAGTTTAACATAATTTAACATAATTCCTCTCACAATCCAGGAAATATTTTTTGTAGCTATAGACATGGCTGTTCTAAAATTTTTGTGGAAAATCAAATGAGTTAGAATAACTAGAATGATTCTGAAAAACAGGAATAAAGTGGAAGAAATCATTCTTATGATTTCAAGACTTATTGTATAGCTACAGAGTGTAATAAAGAGTGTTCATTAATTGGAGGAGGGATAGATATATGTCAATGAAACAGTATAGAGAATACAGAAAGCACCACATACAACTACATCTAAATAATATTTTACAAAAATGCAAAAGCAATTCAGTAGAGGAAGAAAAGTCTTATTTTTTTCTCATGATTGTGGGCAAGTAATTGGATACCCATTTTATCCAAATTAAGATGCTTGCTCCTTGGAAGAAAAACTATGATAAACCTAGATGGCATATTAAAAACCAGAGATATAACTTTGCCAACAAACGTCTGTCTTGTCAAAGCTATGGTTTTTCTAGCAGTCATGTATGGATGTGAGAGCTGGACCGCAAAGAAGACTAAATGCCAAAGAACTGATGCTTTCGAACTGTGGTGCTGGAGAAGACTCTTGAGAGTCCTGTGAACAGCAAGAAGATCAAACCAATCAATTCTAAAGGAAATCAACTCTGAATATTCATTGGAAAGACAGATGCTGAAGCTGAAGCTCCAATACTTTGGCCACCTGATGTGAAGAGCCAACTCACTGGAAAAGACCCTGATATTGGGAAAGATTGAGGACATGAGGTGAAGGAAGTGACAGAGGATGAGATGATTGGTTGGCATCATCAACTCAATGGACATGAGTTTGCGCAAGCTCCCAGAGACAGTGAAGGACAGGGAAACCTGGTGAATTGCTATCCATGGGGTCACAAAGAGTCGGATATGAATGAGTGACTGAACAAGAATTGGATATCTATAGGCAAAAGAAGTAAACCTCAGCTTACATCTCATATTTTATTTAAAAAATAACTGAAAATGCTTTATAGATTTAAAATAAAACATAAAACTGTAAAACTTTTGGGAAAAAATGTGAGAATATTTGGGGGACTTGGTGCTTGATAGAGCGATAATAGGCATAACACCAAACACAGAGTCCATAAAAGACAAACTTGACTAACTGGATTTCATCAAAATGAAAAACTTTCACTCTGCAATAGACTCTGCTGAGAAAATTTAAAAAGAGTTATAGACTGGGAGAATATATTTGCAGATAACATATCTGACAAAGACCTCTCAAAATTTTTTAAAACAACAATCAATCCAATTAGAAAATGGGCAAAAAATATGAAGGGACATTTTACCAAAGAGGATATACAAATGGGAAATAAGCACATGAAAAGATGTTCAATATCATTAGTCATTTAGGAAATATAAATAAAGACCATGATGAGATATCACTACACACCTATTATAAGAGATAAAATAACAAATGGTAACAACTGCTAAAGGCTGGCAAGAATGCAGACAAACTGGATTTGTCATACATTGCTTATGGAAAGGTAGAATGGTAAAGCCACTTTGAAAAACAGTTTGTCAGTTTCTTAAAGAACTAAACACACACCATACAACTCAGCAATTCCACTCCTAGGCATTTATCTCGGAACAATGAAAACTTATATCCATACAAAACTGTGTATATTATTATTTATAGAAGCTTTATTTGTAATAGTTCAAAACCTGAAAACAATCTAAATGTTCCTTAATAGGTGAATAGGTTAAAAACTGCTGTATCTATACTATGGAACATTATTCAACAGCAAAAAAAAAAAAAAAAGGATGAACTATTGATACATGAAATCTCAATACATTATCTTTGCAACTTCATGTGAATTTATAAGTATTTATAATAATTTCATGTGAATTTATAATTATTATTTCATTGGAGTAATGTATTTATTGTATAAAATACACACTTTCCCTTCCTCATGGACTTGGCCATGTGGCTTAGCTAGACTAATGAAATGCGAGTGGAAATGTCCAGTCTAATATATCAGAGAAGCCTTCAGCTCACAGTACTAAAGATAAAAGGCGTTTTACCTTCCAGATGGGCCCTCTCTGGCGACGTCACAAAGGCAGCTGCAAACAAGAGCTATGTTCAGGAACTTTCCAAAGGTTCTGCTCTCTAACACAGGAAAAAGATGAGTCTATTTTTTTTAAAAAAAAGAAAGAAAAAAATCATTTTTTTAAAGTCGAAGTGACCCCAAACGAGATGCAATCGAAATTGTGACCCTCGTGTAATAATTTGAACAACAAATTGAATTAACTTTATTGCAGGCGCACCGTCCTTGTGAAAATCTTGCCCCCTTGCAAGCGAATAAAGCATCTTTTATTCAAAGGATTGTCTATGAGACTTTCAACAAACAACACAGGAGATGGTTAACACAATTCCTGTCTGATGGCACCAGAGTTGGCTACACGACTTTCGAGATTCTTCCCGAGAAGGGTCCATCCTGAGTTTTGCTCCGCGGACGCTTCCTCTGTTCTTTCCGAGCGGCTAGCGGCTCCAGGTAAACAACCCGCCTACCGATGCAAAAGCCTCAAGAGATGTGGGCTTGATCCCTAGGTCGGAAAGATTCTCCTGGAGAAGGAAATGGCAACCCACTCCAGTATTCTTGCCTGGGAAATCCCATGAACAGAGGAACGAGGTGGGCTACAGTCCGTGGGGTCGCAAAGAGTTGGACACCACTGAGCTCGCGTGCATGCATACATACATAGCGGCTTCGGGGAGGGGGAAAGGTGCTGGGGAGGGGTACATTGCTAAGCTTGGTCACTCTTTGGCAGATTGGAAAATTGCAGATCTGGAGGTGATGATCCGAGGTCATCTGATTATGGAAGAGCGGATCTTCTATGTGTAAGGGAGAGAGAGGTGAGGCGGAAACCATCAAAATGAAAAGAAATATATATAGCACAAACGGTGATATAATCATTGAAAAGAAAAACAGTGAGTCCACTTAAAAGATGAGCAGAGTGGCGCAGCGGAAGCGTGCTGGGCCCATAACCCAGAGGTCGATGGATCGAAACCATCCTCTGCTAGGGAGGTTTTTACACCCGTTTATTTTCGCTACGGAGGACACGACTGAGCGACTGAACTGACTGATTTTCGCTAAACTTTATTCCAACTAGGATACAAGAACAGAAACCAAGTTAATTTCTACATCTTCCATGTTTAATCAATAAAGATTCACGAGTTTGATAATCCTCTAATTTGGGTTGTTTCCCGCCTTACTTAAAATCCCACAATTCTCCCACTAGGCAGTTTCAAAACTCTTCTATCTGAAGTGGCACACTACTCCGAATTGTAAAATTCCTTCCATCCCTGGTGTCCAGCAGGGACAGAGTAATTGGAAATATTCTTTCTGTCGAGATGGTCTTATACATTGTATGCTACCTCATGGAGCAAGAAGTGATAAATTCCATATTTGCTTCTGTTACATCTTCCAGTAAAGAGGTCTTTCAATTTATTATCTACTTAAGATGTTTTGATTGAAATATAAACTAAACCCCAAATTTGCTTATAACGGATTTATGGTATCACTAAATACTAAAATTTCAGATTTCAATGTTCGTACTTGTTTGGTACAGACTAGTAAAGGATGATCGAATAAAGACTTTCAGCGTAAACATACATTATATTGGCATAAGATTCTACAGAAATGCAAGTTCAAGGAGAAAGAGATCGATGAAGTGGGAAATGTCTGGACCCATTTTTGGACGGTGTGAGTTTTGAAGGGAACCCTCTCTCCGAGTTCCTTAACTTAACCTTGAAATGATCTTTCTTCAAAGAGTTGTCTTCAATCCATGCCAATTTTATTATTAGGAGTTGTTCTAGAAATCTTAAAACGTTTTTTAATTTCTCAGAATGTTAGTCCCTTAGTTCATCCTGGCTTAGTCTGGATATTCAGCCTCAAATTAAATCTCCCACTCCTTTGCTCCCCTCCGAAAGCTTCGACCGCACTGGGTTAGGTGAAGATCGCAAATGAAGAGAGAGTCTGGGTGGCTGAGCTAGCGACTAAGCCGGGTGCCTGCGGAGGCGCTCAGGTTCGCGGCTGGCAGACAGGTTATCCCTTTGGCTCAGTCCGAAGCCTCCAGACCCCTCCAGATTGCTGCAGCGCCTGTAGAAGCAGTACGAACAATCGGAGGGTAAACCGGATTCAGTCTCCGGGGGCGACCCTGGATGGTGGGGCTGCGTCCGGAGTTTGTCATCCAGGAGGCAATGACTGACCCCTACTGGCTGCAGGAACAAAAAGGCAAAGGAAAGAAGTCCGGAACCCTCTCCCCCCCACCCCCACCCCGCCGCAAAATCCCGCTTGAGTTGCTCCCGGCTGCTAGCGCCAACAATGCAGTCTGGGCTGCACAGGTCCTCGCGTCCGAGTCTCCAGTCTTGCGCTCCCGCGAGCTCCCCCACCCCGACTCACCCTGCGGGGCTCGGACTGCACTCATTATTCCGACTCCAGGGAACAGGAGGGCGCATGGATCAGGCCGGCCGCCCGCTGCCTGGCCCCTTCCTGCGGCCCCTGCGGTAATCTAGAGACTCCGCGCCTGCCCAGCTCTAGCTCTGCGTGCCTGGGTGAACTCCGGCCGCGCGCTTCCTCTCCAATCCCTCTTCGCCTGCCGCGCGCTGCAAGCTGGAGAGGAGAGAACAGAGGCTCAAGCGACCAGCTTCTGCCTCAAAATAGCCGAGCAGGCCACCCCGACCGCCGACGTCCCGTGTGTCCTCTGTTTTCACCGGCTACTGACTTTCGGATACCGGACCTGGAGGATGTGGAGCGCCCCGAGACCCTTGCTCTTTCCTCGTGCCGCGATGCCAACCGTCATCCGAACACTGCGCACTTCGACCGCGGCTGGGTCGTCGGAAACCTCGGGAGCGGAAACCCTAAATCCAAGTCACCGACTCCGCTTCATTGATCCGCATGGGCAGTTACCTGGGCAAGCTGGGACTTTCGCCATCATCCCCAGCAGAAGGGCGCACAGACTTGTCAGAGAGGCCAGTGAACCGCCGGCCAACTCAGTCCCTTCATCAAGTCTACAGGATTCAGCACGTCCATCGTGCCCACCCTGCCCCTCGACACAGACCTGCGAGGAGGCCGCCGGACTGGGTTCCTACTAACCCCACCGCGTGGATGGTCAATGAGGCTTGGAGGCGCTTTCCCATGAAGAGATGCCAGAATTCCATCATGGGGTCTCTTCCCTCAGACTGGTGGGAAGGTTACTTCAAGCGGAGTATCTGGTCTCTGCGGCACCCCAGGGCAATATGGAGCCCGGTGACCATCAAGATCGTTCCTCCTGAGCGGACAGTGCCCCCCTCCGCTTCCCCACCACAGGTAATCAACTCTGCAGGGTCTTCACCCTCTGAGAGGCTCCCAGACCCCTGTGCAAAGGAAACGGTGCTGAGGGCCCTCAAAGAGTGCAAGAAGGGGAAAGTGAGATTGGAAGAACCACTGTTTCATGAGAGCTTTGACTATAAGAGAAGTAGTCCAGAGACCAGACCATCTGCATTTAAACCTCTGGTGAAAGAGGGAGTCCTCACTTCTTTTGTGCCCAGGCCTGGGCCTCTGAAGAGAAGCCTCAACTCTTGGAGCTCAGATCACAGCTTGAATAAGAGGCCCAGTTGTTCCTCCATGAACTCCTTGACCAGCACACACACAGGCAACTCCCTTAACTCCAAAAGAAATGCTATCACAAGCTCTTTCAGCTCTTCTCGAGGTTTCTCGGAACCTTGGAAGAAAAGTATTCCCAGTGCATCACTCCAGATACCAGAGTGGCCAGTAAAAAAGAAAGAAAAAGGTCATCAGTCTCACCCTCCAGTCCCACTGGTATCAGACGAGTCCCCAGAAACATCTGGAAGCTCTGAACAGCAAAATCAGATTCCACTGCTTCCATCTAGCCCTGAAAACCTGCTGTCTCTCACTCCACCTCCCCAGCTTGGTCATCCAGTCCCTGAAGACCTGGCCTTAGGGAAGAAAGCTGGACTCCAATCGAGCAACAAAGCCAGAGGGAATACAACTGAGATCACCATAGACTCTGTCTCTGAGTCTAGGTCTGCTATTCAGCCTTCCCTATCTCTCACCCTGCCTTCTGCAGGCACAGCTCCAACCCAGGGAGCTGATCCTCAGTTGGAAAGTTTAAATAAGTTACAGAAGTCTCCAGGTCCACCGGCCTTCCCACAACCCACTGGAAAGGTAATCAGTGCAGCCCACTCACCTCTGACAACAGCAAGCCTGCCAGCCCCATCTGGGTGCTCACAGTCAGACCCCCTTTCAGGCATCTCTTCGGACTCAAAACTCCCAGCTACTTTTGTCCATCTGACCCCTGTTTCTCCCACATCACCAGTCACTGGCACCACACGGCTACCTTTGATTTCTCAGGCTGCCGCGCACCCGGACTCATCTGCTGTTATCCCTACAGCCCCCACTATGCAAAGTACTTCGTTTAGACTGATGAGCAGCCCAGCTCCCCATCCTCCTGCATCTGTGTCTCCTGTTGCAGCTTCTGCTGACCACATGTCAAAACCCATTTTGGGGCTCCCACCCAATAGTGAGACTGGGACCTCCTTATACTCTAGAATTTCAGTCACAGCTGCTCCATCTTCAGCTCCGGGTACCTTAACTCCCACTTTCAGGCCTATCTTTGGCAATGTAAGACCACTTAAAACTATGCCCATGATAGCTCCTTTCTCTTTCAAGCAGGCCTCTCCTCCACCTACCCCTGCTTCTACCCATCTCTTCCATGGCCTGGTCAAGGCTACCTCTGTAGTCATGTCCACCACACCAGCCAGCACATCCAAAGACTCTTTTAAACCACCTTTGGATTTTGGTGTAGTGAATGTTACCAGTACTATAGGCAACACTTACTCCATCCCTTCCACTTGCCACACTTTCCTTCTTGGGGCTGCCTGTGCCTTCAAGGCCAGTTTCTCCCCAGCTGCAGGCTTCATTTTGCCACCATGCCAACGTCCTACCATCCCTACTGTACACACAGTCACTATCTTTAGCCAGGTTCTTCCCAGTGCTGTCCAAATATCCCCTACCAGGAGCACTGCCAATTTTAGGGCTAGCTCTCTGTCCGCTTCAGCCCTAGGAAACACCAACCAGCCTGCATTGTCATCCAGGATCTCCAGTTCAACTTCAGCATTCACAATTCCCTTGGGGTCAGGCCCAAGGCCACCTTTTCCACTATCCCTGGGAGCAACTCCCCAGCCTACATTTGGGATTGCATATGGGCAGAAGCAAGGAGCCCCTCAGCCAGCCCTTGGCCCAAGCTTCAGTAGCTCTCTCATTTTTGGAAACTCAACAGTGGCATCCTCAATCCCAGCACATACTCTGACTCGACCATCCTTCAACAGTCCCACTCAGTCAGCCTTTGGAGGTTTGGCACCATCAGCCTCCACCTTTTGCATCCCTACCAACCTCCGGCCAGATGTTAACAACACTCCAATAGCTTTTCCCTTTGGTCAGGCTAATACAAATGGTTTTGGAGTTGTTACCCCAACCCACCAGACTGGGGCTTGTGGCTCAGTGTTTGGTAGCACAGCCCCAAGACCTTTTGACTTTGGGGGATTAGTAACCCCTATGGACTGTGGTGAGACTGGGGTCAGTGTGACTGCTCCAGACATGAGTTCCAACTCCAGAGCATTCAGCACTGGAGCAGTGCCAAGTGGGACAACTAGCACCATCACACCCTTGGGTAAAGGCTGGGGCCCAAAAAACCAGGGTCTGACCAGCCAGGGCACACCTTTTACCTTGGGTAGGGCCAACATTTCTGCAAGAAAAACTATATTCAGGGGCCCTTCCATGGATCCCTTTGCTCAGAGCACTCCTGCCCTTGGACCAGTTAAGGTAGGCAGCAGTTTTGGCTTTGGGATGCATTCTTCACCTCCCCAGGGCTTTGTTGGAAAAGGATCTTTCAGATCTCCAGCCTCATCATTTCCCATTGGCACAAAATCAAAAACCTCAAGGAATAGGGAGCAAGGGCATTCTCGAAGGCATCATTCCCATAAGAAATAACCTGTGTTCCTTGCCATTCATAATGTGAGGTGGACCTCAGTGTAGTGAATTGCCTCAGCATCTTCTAAGACTCTACAGCAAAAACACCCAAGATCTAAGGTGAGAGCTTGGCACATTCGCCTTGTGGTCCTAATCTACATTCTAGAAGACAATGAAAGACTAAAGTATCAGTGATAATAGCAGAATGGAACTGAGTGGAACTAAATCTTTGGAATTGAACAGAGCCTTGCCTTCCCCTCCCTGCCCATTTCTTTCTGTGTCAAGGATGAGCTCAATCAGGATTCTGCCTCCTGCTTTTTTTTCTGGGAACATACATGACAGGGAGGCAACAAATACAGCCCTCTTGCAACTCTGGAAGGTGGAATAGAGTCTTTTTAAATCTCAGCCTTCTTTTATTTGGCCCAAAGAAGTGGTTCCTTTATCTGATTCCCTAGGGCGACCAAGTCCTCATTTCTCTCACCTTTGTTCCTCAATTGGTTTTCAGAGAAGCTTTTATTTTTTTAACTTTTACATATTTTTGGAGAAGCTTTTAGTGCAGTTTGACCTTGAATCCAACTTTTCCTTGAGGATCAGTGGTTAACCCATGAGAGTACCCACAGGAGGGTTGGGGAGAAAAAGACACAGTGGTGCAATCTTGCTTCTGCTCTTTACACCATAGGGCATAATTCCCCCAGTATGAGCCAGAAATGCTCAGTTAGGGAACGAAAGCTTACATTTCATTTTTTTCTTTTAATTTGTATAATACCTTATACATACCCTTTACATTCACATCTCTCCTAGCTGGGGTAGGTAGTGCAGTAAAACTCTTGGACCTGAGGAATAAAATAGAATAAGTACATAACCAATGTGAGGTCTATGAGTACGCCTCAACATATTCCTTAGCACTTATCATCCTAATGAAAAAAAAAAAAGGCAAGAATGACTCCCTGAATACATCTATCTCCTGCTTTATGGATACCTTGAAAGAGACATAATTGGAAAAATAAACAATCTCAAATTGGTTGATACAATAAAAGTAAATTGTTGACATGAGTTTATGGTATAGGAATTACTATCCAACTCACGTCTATTCTGAGGCAGAGAGATACTAAGAAACTTGCCCAATCTCAACCAGTTAGTAAAGGTTAAATTTGGGACTTAAACCCTCTTGGCTCCAAAGTCTGTGCTCACTTATCCCTCCATACAGCAAATCACCAAATTTAGAACTCTAACCCAGGTATATATGACTCTAAATATTCATGCTATTTCACCTTTTAAAGACATTCCACAATCCAGGATTGCTGTCTTATAGAGTGGGATGGGATAAGAGAAAAAGTATGAGATCTTTTCTACTACTCTTTACATGATAATTTAGCATTTATATAGTGATGGCTATATGCCCTGTATTGTGCTTTGCACCAGACAGTCAGAGGAGATGGAAACTCCTGCTTTGGAGATAATAGTTTAGTGGGTTGATTGGTCAGTAGCCAGTGATTTCAACACAAATGACAAAGGCTGGGGGAATGTAAGCAGAAGACAGAAGTTCATCTTACCAAAGAAGTCTTTGAACTCGATTTCTGTTTTAAGGTGTGTATTCTGGGAATAAACTGGGGAAGGATATCACAGACAAAACAAAAAACACCTGCACCGGATCATCCAGAAAACAGAGCAGATCTGTTGGGATAACTGTTCAAGGAGTCTGACAAGCTTTGGGAGAAGCAGGGGCAGATCATAAACATGCTATAAACCATGTCCAGCGGTGTGGATAGGGTTCCAAATACAATGGAGAATCCTGGAAAGATTTTAAGTTAGGAAAAACACAAGTTTGGGTTTATATTGCTCTAGTTGCCCTGTGAGGAAGGAATCAAATGGAGACAAACTGGAGGCTGGAAATGTGTGGTAGACTGTGGAAACACCAACAGACAGACAGAGGTAATTGCCTGATTAATAATCACAATCAGAATAGTTTGAGCCAGGCCCCAAAGAACAACAGTTCACTGAGGCCAAATGTTTTTTTCTCTTTTTCTTTCCTAACTCCAAGATAGGGGAAGAGTAAAATAGGAACAATGTGAAGATTTTAAAAATTAATTGTAGTTTTTGGTTGTTTGGGGTTTTTGTGTTTGTTTCTCTCCCAGCATTCCCAGCCTCCTGCCCCCAAGAATTTGAACAAACCATTTCGTTTCATTTTCATTTAATTGGGTGAAGAGGAAAAAGACAAATATCAGGTGGCTGGTTAGCTCATTTGGTTAGAGTGTGGTGCTAATAATGCCAAGGTTGTGGGTTTGATCCCCCTATGGGCCAACTGGCATGAGGTGGCATTTTTGTTACATTTACACACAGATGAGAATTCTGGTCTCACATCCACTGGGGTGTCACAATTACTGTCTGAGAGATAAAGCTGGTTGAAATCCTTGATTTCCCTGAAGGTAGAAGTCCTGTGAAGAATCTGCCTGCAATGCAGAAGACCCAGGTTCCATCCCTGCCTGAAGGAGGGAATGGCAACCCACTCCAGTGTTTTTTCCTGGACAGTCCCAAGGACAGAGAAGCCTGGCGGGCTACAGTCCATTAGTCGTGAAGAGTCAGACACAACTGAGGGACTAAATGCAACACATTGAATCCCATCTACAGGGCGAAAGGATAGCAGTGAGTGACCACCAAGGAAAGTAGAGTGACTCTGGGCATGTTTTTCCACTGGATAACTGATTTTGCAAAGAAACTGAACTTCTTGTACTATATTCATCTATAAATAAACTGTGAAACCATCGACACTTTCTACACTTCCACACTTAGGTTTTAACTAGTTCAGCAAAGGATGAAACAAGGTTTTTAAAATGACAGGTGAAATAAAGTATTAATATCAACATAGCAGTAAAGAAAAGTGAAAGTTGGACAGTAGCCCGCCAGGCTCCTCTCTCTATCGAATTATCCAGGTAGAGTGGGAAGCCATTCCCTTCTCCAGGGTATCATCCCCACCCAGAGATGGAACCACAGCTTCCCACATTGCATTGCAGTCAGATCTTTACCATCTGAACCACCAGCTAAAAACAGCTTCTTTAATCATCTCTTTAGCGAAGAGTCAAAGGTCTGTCTAGTCAAAGCTATGGTTTTTCCAGTAGTCATGTTTGGGTGTGAGAGTTGGACTACAAAGAAAGCTGAACATGGAAGAACTGATGCTTTTGAACTGTGGTGTTGGAGAAGACTCTTGAGAATTCCCTGGACTGCAAGGAGATCCAACCAGTCAATCCTAAAAGAAATCAACCCTGAATATTCATTGGAAGGACTGATGCTGAAGGTGAAACTCCAATACTTTGGCCACCTGATGTGAAGAACTGACTCATTGGAACTGACCCTGATGCTGGGAAAGATTGAAGGTAGGAGAAGTGGACAAGAGGATGAGATGGTTGGATGGCATCACTGACTTGATGGACATGAGTTTGAACAAGCTCTAGGAGTTGATGAAGGACAGGGAAGCCTGGCGTGCTGCAGTCGATGGAGTCGCAAAGAGTTGGACATGACTGAGCGACTGAACTGAACTGAACTGAACTGAATTGTCTCTTTGTAAAAGGGAAACAGCTGTCAATGGCCAAACCTGGAACACTTAGAACTACAAATAATATGGTTTGGGATTATAATCCAAACTGCAGTGTAAAATACATATTCATAAATCCATACTGATATAAATAAATGATTGAAAAATAAGTCAGTGAATACAACAGAAAGGATACTTTTCCTTTAAGAAAGAATTCCAACCTAAGTAAGTAAATAATCCCTCGACCCACCCAAAACCCATCCATGGAGCTTAATTCCCTCCATTCTGGAATATGGGCCATACTCAGTGACTAGCTTCTAAATAGTCCAGTGTTAGTTGCTCAGTCGTGTCTGACTGTTTGCGACCCCATGGACTGTAGCCTGCCAGGCTCCTCTGTCCAAAAGATTCTCCAGGTAAGAATACTGGAGTGGGTTGCCATTTCCTTTCCAATAGTCCAGTACGAAGTAGGAAAACATAAGAACTTCAAAAGGGAGAAAAATGGCAAATACTACCTTAAAAATGATCAAAGTTGCCATCACCAATGGTAAGCCATGCTCCTATCATGTAACATCTGATGTAAAGTGATGGGACAAGTGTTTTATCTCTTTGTTCTCTCCCAAAAACCTATAACCTCAAGGCGTCACATGAAAAATATCAAACAAACCTAGACTGGAAGATAGTCAAGTATTCTATAAAAATACTTCATCCATACCAAGAAACAATCACAGACCAGGGGAGACTGAATACAACGTGGGATCTTGGCGGTATCGGGCGGTGTCGTGGAGGGGGCGTGGGGGAGTAGGAGTTGGAGGAGAAAGGATATTATGTAAGAACAGGTGTGATATAGACAAAGTCAAGAGTTTAGTTATTAGTAAAATATCAACATTGTTTTTTTAGTTTTAACAAAGGTACCATAGTAATGTAAGAAGCTAATATTAAAGGAAACTGGGTAACGGGTATAAGGAAATTCTGTTGTCTTTGCAACTTTTTGAAAATCACTTCAAAATAAAAATTTAAGTTTCAAAATTCTCATAGAAAGCAGATCTTTTTTTGCCACCACTTAAATCAGCATCAACACAGATGCCTGATTGAGAGTAAGTCTATGATAGGTAGTTGTTAAAAGCTGAAAGAATGTGATTGATATCTTCTTTTGGTGAGGGACATGCAGAGATGTTTACGTGATGATATGTGCAAGATGGTGTATTCTTGTCCTGCAGAATATTCTCCCAGAGTCCGATTCCCATACTGAAATGCAAACCAGACCAATAACATTCATCTTCAACGTACAAAAGACATCTGAAATGGAGCTATATGGTTTATGTTGAACTTGAAGCTCAGTGGGCTTCTCTCACAAAGTTTCAAACCACACCTGAAATGTTTTCTTTCCCAGCTTGACCCTAAAATATTTCCATTTGTGTCAATAAACATCTTAACCACTTCTCTTTATTACATCTTGCCTGACAAAACTGAGGTTATCTATCACACAGTGGTCCCTTTACAAAATCCAAAGTTTTTCAGACAGAACAATGCCCAGTGCAATGTTTTCTTGTGGAGCCTTCACAGAGCTCATACTTTTTTCAGGCAATATTAATCACTCCTTCATTTTTGAACTTGAACAATTCAGATTATATTAATGCTGGGTGGGTTTTTCCCTTTTATTTTTTACTATTTTAACGAAGTTTTTAAAAGGATGGAAAGCAAAGCGCTGTGAATGAAAATATTCTATAAGAGAAATATTCAAAATTATTAGACTCGGGGGTGGGGGTTGCAACCAAGGAAACTAGAATGCCATTTTATTAGACTTGAACACCTAAGCTGGGGGTGATGTTTCTGTGGTGTAGTGGTCAGCACATTTGCTTTATACACAGAAAGGTCCCCAGTTAAAAACCAGGTGGGAACAGCTCACTCTTCTGGTTTTTGTCACTTTACTGAAGTACAAAACTTTCCTTTGTAGTCTACTGCCCTCATGAACTGAGAAGGCAATGGCACCCCACTCCAGTACTTTTGCCTGGAAAATCCCATGAATGGAGGAGCCTGGTAAGCTGCAGTTCATGGGATTGTGAAGAGTCAGACACGACTGAGTGACTTCACTTTTACTTTTCACTTTCATGCATTGGAGAAGGAAATGTTAACCCACTCCAGTGTTCTTGCCTGGAGAAACCCAGGGACGGGGGAGCCTGATGGGCTGCCATTCCTGGGGTCGCACAGAGTCAGACACAACTGAAGCGACTTAGCAGCAGTAGCAGCAGAAGCCCTCATGAAGGTTCACAACTTCAAAACAAAGATTTTCCAATGTATGCTCACAATTACAGTCGTCTAAAGTACTTACCGCATTTTAACATTTCTTTACTTTCCTCTGACTCCAACTCCAACAAATTCACACGTGTGAATTTTATCTGGAGTATCTCCTTCCAGTCTGTGGCTAGTGTTTTTCTCTCTTAGTGGACTTCTGAGGAAAAAGGGGTTCAGTTTTTGTAAGGTACAGTGTAGCTTAGTCCTGTCTAACATATACTTGCTCCTTTCAAAGGCATGGAAGTATTTTGCTACAGTTTCTTCAAAAGGCTTTATTGTTTTCACTTTCACTCTTGACCTATTGGCAATGACTTGAAATGCAAGCAACTGGCCTGTAAACAATTGAGGTATGCCTACCACAATTACATGTGAAGAGTGGGGGCAGGAGGAGAAGGGACGACCGAGGATGAGATGGCTGGATGGCATCACTGACTCGATGGATGTGAGTCTGAGTGAACTCTGGGAGTTGGTGATGGACAGGGAGGCCTGGCATGCTGCGATTCATGGGGTTGCAAAGAGTCAGACACAACTGAGAAACTGAACTGAACTGAACTGAACTGACCACAATTACAAATGAATTATTGAATGAATGCAATCCAACAAGAAGCTAAAACCAACAAATGAAAAGCAAAAGGGGATGTTTCCAGATGCCTTCCATCTCTGGCATTTCTTTTCCTACCCAGAAATATTTTCAAAAACCTTCAATAAAAATTTTGTGTGTGAAGAAGGTGGAAAAGAATAGAGGAGGAGATGGAAGCAATGAATCAGAAGTTTCCTGTTCCCAGAAACTTCATGGAGATCTTGTGTCTGGTGGAGATCATTGTTTAACGTCACAGTCCTTTCCTTTTTCTCTTAGTTCCCCCTTGTCGGAGTTTGTACTCCCATCAGTACTCTCAGGGAATTATTCTGCAGTCTGCCTGGATCAAAGTCTCTCTGCTTTGCGATCTTTGGATATTTTGGCCTTAATCTATGATGTTACCGTTTGAGAGTTTGCAATGAGTGCTCCAACAGTTACTGGAAACCACTGTTGTTTGTATAATCCCCACAACCAGTCTTAATTCTTTTTTGCATCCTGGAATATTTACCACACATGATGGTCAATAAATATTTGTGGATGGATCAATGAATACTCAATTTCTTTTTTCTACTATTGTGAAAGTCAAAAGAATAGAGTTGGACACCAAAGATGCTGATGGCTGCAGGAACTCCTAGAATGAGAAAGCAAAAGTTTTATTCCTACTGTGTCTCTCCTGCACCCTCTGCCGACAAGAAAATAAATATTAAAAAAAAACCCTTTTCAAAAAGCAGTCTAAAAGGCTGAATTTGGAGCTGAGAAGTGCATTAGAAAAAACCAAAACTGTTTTTCCTCCTATGTGTCTTCTTCACTACTCACACAGAACATTTTACTTCAGAGAATTCTGGCCAGTAAATATGTGGGAGTACCCCACCACCACCACCACCAAGTAATTCTGCAACACTAGCTGAGTGTCCTACAGTTTAACTCAATGCTGATGTTATTTTTCTGGAGATAGCATCACATCCCACATGTTACAAGATGAGTCCCTTTAGACTACTCCCATTTCAGATGCCAATGGAACATAGTAGGTCCTTTTGTTATTCCAACGCATAAACAGATGGTACATTTCAATAGATTGTTGGAAACTAAAAGTAAAATAAATATGCTAAATTCAAACACAGATACACAGTAGGATTCATAGGATGTCTCCAATAGACTAATAAGTAGACTCTATAGAAACTGAGAAAAGAAATGATAAACTTGATGGAAGGCCTAGAAACTACCCAAGTTGAAACATCAAAGAAAAAGAAAGAGCACTTAAGAATTATTGATTAATATATTTGTAATCAGAATCTCAGAAGGTGAAAAGAGAGAAAAGAGCAGAAAAAATATTGGGAGAGTTAATGACTAAGTATTTTCCCAAGATAATGAAATTATCAGATATTCCTCACTTATCAAAAGTTCACTTTGCTGCCACTTCATTTTTTGGAAAGACCTGCATTACTTCTGTTTTGCTTCCCTGGTAGCTCAGACGGTAAAGTGTCTGTCTACAACGTGGGAGACCCAAGTTCGATCCCTGGTTTGGGAAGATCCCCTGGAGAAGGAAATGGCAACCCACTCCATATTCATGCCTGAAAAATCCCATGGACCGAGGAGCCTGGTGGACTACAGTCCATGGAGTGGCAAAGAGTCAGACACGACTGAGTGACTTCACTATTGTAGAGGCTGAGCTCACCAGGAACAGCCAGGGTGGAACTGCCAAGTTCCTCCCCCAGGAACTATAGCCCAGCATCTCAGTGTCAAGGCTGCTGCTGCTGTCACTTCACTTGTGTCCGACTCTGTGTGACCCCAGTCTACCCCGTTCCTGGGATTCTCCAGGCAAGAACACTGGAGTGGGTTGCCATTTCCTTCTCCAATGCATGAAAGTAAAAAGTGAAAGGGAAGTCACTCAGTCCTGTATGACTCTTCGTGATCCCATGGACTGCAGCCTACCAGGCTCCTCCATCCATGGGATTCTCCAGGAAAGAGTATTGGAGTGGGGTGCCATCACACCACAGCTTTAAACTGTGTCTATAAGCATCTGTGCTTTATTTCCACTTATTTTGTGTATCTGTATGCAAGAAGGGTGCTAAGGTAATAGCTTATTCATGCCAATTCAACTTGTGAAATGTTTCATAGGAACATTTCCACTCTGTTTTTGGATGGCATCACCAACTCGATGGACATGAGTTTGAGCAACCTCCGGGAGTTGGAGGACAGGGAAGCGTGGCATGCTGCAGTCGATGGGGTCACAAAGAGTCGGACACGACTGAACAGCTGAACTGAACTGAACTACTTTCTGATAGTGGAGGAAACCTCTACATCAAACCTCAGCTCCAAGTTCAGAGAGTTCCAAGCTATACCTAGCTAGCTAGCTATGTATCCAAAACAGTAGAATTTTCATCAGATTAGGTATGCCAGAAGATAATGGGATAACATTTGAAAGTGATGAGAGGCTAATTTTGTAAAATCTGTAAACCCAGAATTCTCTACCAAGCAAAAAGTATTTTCCAGAACTGAATAAGAAATAAAAGTCTTTCCTGACAAACAAAAACTGGAGTGCGTTTCTATCAGACCTGCAAAATAGGAAATGCTATAAGCTGGGCTCAGGAAGAGGAAATACAAAGTAATGAATATCCACAGAAATGGATACAATAGAGGTATATATAAGGAATATTTTCCCCAGTTTTAATCACTCTAAAAATGACTGACTGCATTAAGCAAAAGTAGTAGTGACATACTGTACAGCTATAGCATACATGAAAGCGAAATCTGTGGCAGCAATGACACACAATATAGGAGGAAGTATATTATTGCAAGCTTCTTACATGGTGCAGTAAGTGGCATAATATAATTTGAAGGTAGATTTTGATTAGTTTTAGCTGTATATAGAAAACCCTAGGGAAACCACTAATGATTTGTTAAGACATACAAATGATAAGGCAATGCTCTAGACAGGAAGAAAGAGATAAAAGAAAGGAACAAAGGGAAAAAAAAAAAACACATAGAAAACAACTAATAAGATAGTGGATTTTTAAAATACAAGTATATCATTTACATCATATCTAAATTAGCTAAATTCACCCATTATAGACAGAGCCTGTCAGATTGGATAAAAAGAGTTCAGAGTCAACTACATGCTGGACTATTCTCCAGTTTTGCACAAAAACTGTCATTTCTGGGTAAGATACATGCTAAAGTAACTTGATCCCTGGGTGAGAAAGATACCCTGGAAAAGGAAATGGCAGCCCACTCCAGAATTCTTGCCTGGGAAAGTCCAATGGACAGAGGAGCCTGGCAGGCTACAGTCCATGTGGTCGCAGAGCGTGGGACATGACTTAGCAACAAAAGCAGTTCTACCGGGAGTGGGGTTCGAACCCACGCAGACACATGTCTATTGGATCTTAAGTCCAACGCCTTAACCACTCGGCCATCCCGGTGGTAGGCCCCAGGATCTACCTATCCAATATTACAGGCTTGCAATTAATTAGAATTGCTAGTCCCTGGAAGACTATGAATAATTTTACAGGAGATTAGAGACCAAGTTTAAAAAAGAAAAATCCTTTTAATGTTTCTTAGAAAAAAACCAATGAAACACAGTAAGTCTAGTTAATATCCATCATCACATATGTTACAAATTTTTTTCTTGTGATGAAAACTTTTAGGATCTATTCTTTTAAGGACTTCCAAATATTCAATACAATATTGTTGTTAATAATGATACTACCACAGTGTACCTTAGATCTCCATAACTTATTATTTTTTTTATTACTAGAAATCTGTACCTTTTGACCCCTTTCATTTCTTTAATACCTGTAGCTTCCCTGATAGCTCAGTTGGTGAGGAATCTGCTCATAATGTGGGAGACCTGGGTTTGACCCCTGGTTGGGAAGATCCCCTGGAGAAGGGAAAGGCTACCCACTCCAGTATTCTGGTCTGGATAATTTCATAAAATCACAAAGAGTCAGATATGACTGAGCAACTTTCACTATCATCTATTTCCTAACTCTGGCAAACATTTTTATTATACGTTACTTGTATATTTAAACAAACAAATAATGTTTGCTTTGTGCCAAAGTAAAATGTTGAAACGCATACTAATCACAAACTTAGGAAAAGACTGTTCTATAGCAGTGGTAACAAGTAGCCACCAGACCTGAATTTAAACCAATTGATCTATCCATGATAATCATTTTGTGAACATTTGCACAACCAATCACTGTCAACCCCTGCTTTCTGAAATGAGCCAGCCAGGGATGCACTTGCTTCAGTAAACATCCCTTTGAGTGCCAACCAAACAACAAGAGTCTCTCCAGAAGAATCATGCTTACACAGAATATGTCAATCCACTGACCCTCTGAAAGTCTCCCCTAAGCCCCTTCCCAGAAAATATCAGTCACCAGCTCTTTCAAAGGGATGGTGCCTTACCAGCACTGCTCCCTCCTTAAAGGAACATAGGCTTTGGATTTCAAGCAGTGAGTGGTGAAAATGCCCCTCTGGCAAATCTGAAATGCTGAAATTTCATCTTTTGCTGGGACTGTGTTTGCTGGGGACAGGGGTGGAGGGGAAGGAAGGTAGTGTCACTGCTGAAGAACAAATGAAGTCAACATTTATTCCCAATTTGATGTCTGTGAGGTTATCTCCAATTTGTTAGATGACTGCAACAAAATTATTCAGTGAATAAGTAACAAAAGGTTTGTGGTGGGCCATATGGGGACTAAACCCACATCCTTGGTGTTACCACCATGCTCTAACCATGGATATCATTACCACCATGCTCTAACCATGGATATCATTACCACCATGCTCTAACCAACTAAGCTGACTAGCCAACTGGCAAAGAAACCTTTTCACACAAAGGTAATACAAAGATTCAGATTGCTGTACCTGCTTAAAACTAAATAATACATCAACGAATTAGACAACAGAGAAAATAGATTCTCGGAAACATACAGTCTACCAGGACTGACTCATGATGAAAGAGAAAATCTGAAAAGCCCTATCACTAGGAAGGAGATTGATCAGTAATCAGAAACCTCTCAACTAACAAATGTGAAGGACCAGATGGCTCCACTAGTGAATTCCACCAAACATTTAAAGAAGAATTAAGACACATCCTTCTCAGACTCATCCAAAAAGTCGGAGAGGGAGAATTCTTCCAAACACAGTTTATCAGGCAAGCATTGTCCTGATCCCTAACAAAGAAAATGATGTAACCTCACATATTGAGGGATGGGGAATTCGGTAAGAAACAAAAAGTTCTGGGTGATTTGCCTTATCATTTGCATACTAATTTGCATATCCCTCCCATCTACTAGTGCTGGAGTTTGAACTTGCCAAATTCTCCCCACTTCCTCACAGAGAATCTCTCAGCAGCTGTAGATCTGGCTTGGGTGGGCAAAAGAGAGCCAGGTTAGATGGTACCACGCCCTCACCATCTCCTGTATGACCGGCATGTTTCCATTTATTGGACAAGAGAAAGTAGCTTGTTTTGAAAGAGGAAATTCCCAGGAATTCACATTTAGCAACTATCTTGCATAAAACCATCTTGTGTCTGCAAATATCCTCATTCCTAACTAAAAGTGCTTTCTTACAGACGAAGAGTTATCTAAATACAAGTAACTGCTTTCAATGTGCTGTTGTTGTTGTTCAATCACAAAGCCGTGTCCACTCTTTGGGACCCAGTGGACTGTAGCCTGCCAGGCTCCTCTGTCCATGGAATTCTCCAGACAAGAACACCGGAGTGGGTAGCCATTCCCTTCTCCACAACTCAATGAGAATATCATTATTTTAAATGTCAAATGTCAAATAAACATGGCTCTTTACGCTCATCTCCTCCCCCTGCGAATCAGCTTCAGGCTCAAATTTTGTTCAAGCACTGGGCTGGGTGCCTTGCTGCCTGTCTGTCTCTGGACTTCAGACCCTAGAGAATATCATTATTTTAAATGTCAAATGTCAAATGAACATGGCTCTTTACGCTCATCTCCTCCCCCTGCAAATCAGCTTCAGGCTCAAATTTTGTTCAAGCACTGGGCTGGGTGCCTTGCTGCCTGTCTGTCTCTGGACTTCAGACCCTGGCCTGTCTCTGCTTCTCACTGCTCCTCTCACTGGACCCTCCTCCCTACGTCTCCTCCTGCCTGAACTCTCTCTGTCTCTAATTGTCTCTCAATCTGCTCCTGTTTCTCTGAATACCTTCATTTCTGTCGCTCTCTGTGTCTTATCTGGTTGTCTTTCTTTCTCTTCGTCTCTGTCTCGGCCCTTGTCTCTCATTCAGTATCTTGCTACTTTCCTCCCCTCTTGCTTGCTCTGTCCTTACTTATCTCCATTGCTCTATTTCTGTCTCTCACTTTTGGTCTCTGTGTCCCTTTAGTCACGTTCTTTCTCACTCTCTCTCTGCCCCTATTCCTCTCTCTTCAGACTTTCCCTGTCTGTGATCTTCTCCATCTTGCTTTCTCCGTGAGGCTCAGTTTCTGTCTCTTAGGCTCTTCCTCATTGTCTCTACTGCTCTTCTTGTCACTTCATCCTTGTCTTTCTCTGTCTGTCTTTTAGTTTTCCTTCTTTTTCACTCACCAATCTTTTCCCATAATCAAATGTCACTCTTGGGCAAGTCCAGCTTCCAGTCCAAGGGGTTTAGGGTTCTGATCAAGCCTTCCTGCTGAGGACACCTCCAAGCTCTGAGAGACTGGACCCAGTCTCACGGGGACCCACTTAGCCTGCCTTGGCACTGCCAACAGTCCATGTTCACCGGTGGGTTCAACCCTCACCAGGACCAGGAGTTAGCCAGTCAAGTGGCCTGAGTGTCTCTGGGAAGCTGGGAAGTGGAGGGAAAGTCAAGACGAGTGGGGTGAGGGGAGGGATGGGCAGGAGCGTGGAAACAGAGGCATAAAGCCCATTCTGTGAGGGGTCATTCCCTGCCTTTCTTGACTCCAAACCCTGAGGAGTAACACTGTCGTCTCTTCTGAGGATCAGTCGTAGCGCAGATCACAGGTGCTGCTGCTGCTGCTACATCGCTTCAGTCCTGTCCGACTCTGTGCGACCCCACAGACGGCAGCCCACCAGGCTCAGGCAAGAACACTGGAACGGGTCGCCATTTCCTTCTCCAATGCGTGAAAGTGGAAAGTGAAAGTGAAGTCGCTCAGTCGTGTCCGACTCACAGGTGCTACCCTGTAACAAACGCTGCTCTTGAACCACAGCCACCCATGGTGAGGTCTCGCCTCAGTGGTTCCCATCATCACTTAATGTGTGCACCATGGTCTGACAGTCATGGGTGCTCGATTCCTGTCGAGAGATGAAAGAATGAGGTCTACCCTCCAGTCTTCACTTACTCTTGATTTTCCTCCTACTTTGCTGGATACTTATTTGCAAGCTTCTCCAGTTATTATTTAATGGCTTTGGGGTTGGTCCTGGGCTACCTCGTCTCCTCAAGTATTCTCAGAGCCTCCCTATCAATGTGGCTGCGGTGCCAGGCCTAGCTCTCAGGCAGGTATTCCACAATTTTGATTACTTCAGTCCTCAGGAAATAAGAGTTCATTCCCGCCAAATACTAAGGATTCCTCTTTGTTTCCCCCTAATTCCACGATGGGGGAGAGGAAGGATGTGATTTCTTCTTTCTTTGAATATTAGTTTGTGGTCGTTTGGGTTCACTGTGTCCCTTTTCCAGCTCCCGGAAAAGGCGTATTGATTGCTTTTCTTTTAATGGCATAAACACGAACGCACAGCGCCCCGTCTGGCCGGTTAGCTCAGTTGGTTAGAGCGTGGTGCTAATAACGCCAAGGTCGCGGGTTCGATCCCCGTACGGGCCAGGCTTAAGGTGCCGGTTCATGCCTTTTAGGCTCACCGCTATATCCCAGGTCATGTCTGGGACACGAAGCTCTCGCTGAGAACTTTAACTGGGATCAATCGTAGATCTTTCTTCATGTTTGACTCGCATCTGCAGGATGAAAGGATAGCAGTCAGTGACCCAGCAAGACATAGAGCGTCGCTTTGACACATTTTGATCCACAGGGTAACTGATTCCAGCAAAGAAACTGACCTTACTGGAGTATTTTCCTCCTAAAACAGACTATGAAACCGTCTACACTTTCTACATTTCCACACTTGAGTCTTAACTAGATCAGCAAAAGACGAAACAAAGGTTTTTCAAAGGCTATGTGAAAAGACTCTATTGATACAAACACAGCAGGAGAGAAACAGTTTTGTCAGCTGTCCCTTTATGAGCCGGAAAGAGCCGTAAATGGCCAAACCTGAAACACTTGGAACAACAAATAATATAGTTTGAGACAATGATCCAAACTAAGTATAAAATATGTATTCATGAGTCCATACTGTTATAAATCAGTGATTAAATAAGTAAATCAATGAATACAGGAGAAGGGATGTATTTTTCTTACTGATGCATTCCAGCTAAGGTAAGAAACTATTCCCCACCCACCCACCAGGAGATGGAGCTTTAACCTCTCCCTTCTGGAATATGGGCCATCCTGACAGACTAACTTCTAAATATCCAGGAAGAAGTAGGAAAACACAGGAAGAAACTTCACCAGGGAGAAAAATGGCAAACACTACCTTAAAAGTGATCGAGGTTGGCATCACTAATGGTAAGCTGTCCTCCTATCAAGTCACATCTGATCGGAAGTGATGGGACAAGTACTTCATCTCTGTGGTCTCGTCCAGAAACCTGTAGCCCCAGGCCTTTGTGTGAAAACTATCAGACAAACCTAGACTGGAAGATAGTCATAAAAATACCGGATAAAAAGAATTCATCCGCACCAAGAAACAATCACAGACCAGAGGAGGCTGAATGCAATGTGGGATCCCGTGGGTGGGGGGGAAGACATTAGTGTAAGAACAGATGTGACACACACAAATACATGAGTTTAGTTATTATTAAAGTATCAATGTTGGTTTCTTGGCTTTAATAAAGGTTCCGTGATAACCTAAGGATCTAATTAAAGGAAACTCTGAAATGGGTACAAAGAATCTCTATTGTTTCTGCAACTTTTCTAAATATACTCCAAAATAAAAATTTATGTTTCAATATTTGCATAGGAAACGTGTCTGCTTCCCACCACTTAAATCAAGAGTTGAGACAAATGCCCGGTGGGCAGTAGGTCCATGACAGGCAGTTCTTAAAAGCTGAAGGAATGTGATTGATGTCTTCTTTGGTGAAGGACATGCAGAGATATTTACAGGGTGATCTGTGCAAGCTGGTACATGCTGCAGATTATTCTTCCAGAGTCCCATTCCCACACTGAAATGCAAACCAGACCAATGACATTCGTCTTCAGCCTGTAAGAGACATCTGAAACGGAGCTATATGGTGTATGTTGAACTTGAAGTTTGGTGTTTCTCTCACAAAGCTTCAAATAACACCTGAAATGTTCTCTTTCCTAGCTTGGCCCTAAAATATTTCCATTTGTGTCAATAAACATCTTAACCACTGCTCTTTTTGACATCTTGCCCATTATAAAGGGCAAGATCATCTAGCCCTGTGTTCCCATGACATAATCCAAGATTTTCAGACAGAACAATGACCAGTTCACTGTTCTTTCGTGGGGTCGTCCCAGAGATCATACTTTGCCCAGGCAACATTACTCACCGTTTTTTTTTTTTTTTGAACTGGGAGATCAAAGGTTACTTTAATGTTGGGTGGGTTTGTTTTCTTGTGTGTGTGTGTGTTTTTTTTTTTTATTCTTAGTTGTGTGTGTGCACTCAAGTGCCTTTGATGTGCTTAACAGTGGGTGGTTCCTAACTTAGTTTTCCCATTAATTCACAAAACACTTGATGAAGTACCACAGGAGAGGTGAATCATATTGGGCAGAAAAATTTTAATCCTATAGCAGTATGTGATTGCAATGAAGGAGTTCTTCCAATAGAAATAAATGGAAAATGTGACCTACCTTTACAGAAGTACTCGAGAAGCTACAGTTGTTGGAAAAAAAACCACAAAACAAAAGTCTGTTATTGCAAGAGATACTGGCAGCTTCCTGACACTATGCACTAGCACCTGTGGAAGCAATATTGTTTATGCGGCCTAGATATAGAACACTCGTAGCAGTCTTATAGATTGAGGCTAGAAATAATCTACGCTACCTGCCAGCACTCTTCAAAGAATTTGAGTAAATAAAAATCATAAATAGAGGTTTTACATTTTCTCAAAGTCACGAGTATAATGACAGATTTGGAACAAAGAATCAATGGAGTCTGACATCAGAGTTTGAGCTCTAAAGCATCATTGCATACTGCCTCATGCTCAGAGGAGATATTATTAATGCACTAAGTGTCTATTTTAGGAACTCAGACAAGTCAAGAACTTTATGACATTTTTAATGTAAGACATGTCTACCAAAGTTTTAATTGTCTGTATTTCTGTGTCAAACATCATTCTTGCATGTTTACATTTGCTGAATTCTTACCTTCCTTTTCCCTTTTGCGTGCCTTTAGCGTCCACATTGCTCTAAAATAAATAAGAACAGGCACACTCCTCTCTTGTAAGATACTGCTCTTTGACAGTGAGCGTAGCAAAAGATGTGGTGAAGCCCTTTCAAGCGCTCCATTTCATGTTATGTTTCTAGACTGGTAAGCACCACCGTTTTCCTTTTACAGATTCGAAAGGGAGAAGTATTAGTATCTTCCATAGGAAGGTGCAAAAGTCAAACGATTTGGCTGTGGATTTCAAGGGTTCAGAGGTTCAGAAGGTTTTTCTCATCTTGGCTCAGCATGTAAACTTCTGTGCATATTTCAGACAAGAGAGGGTAAAAGACTTGATAGAAATTTTGAGAAACAGGAAATAGTCCTGAGATTGTAGTGTTGATCTAAAGTTCTTGAGAAATGCATTGGTGAGTGAGGAAAGCCAAAACTCCTTCAAATAATGTTAGGAACCAACAGTCTACTGCCGCTGGCTCCGTGGCTTAGTTGGTGAAAGCGCCTGTCTAGTAAACAGGAGATCCTGGGTTCAAATCCCAGCGGGGCCTCAGGCAACAGTGTTTTAAATAGAGCAAAACAAGTTAAAAAATGAGATTTGTTTACCTCTCATCGAGCCCCGGTGTACTTCGGAGTACTGGGAATGCTCTCCCGATAGCCATAAGAAGGTGGTTCTCAGACATCTTGAGATGAGTATTAGAATTGCCTCTTGGGCTTTCCTTTGCATTTTAGATCATCTCAGACATCTTGAGATGAGAATTAGAACTGCCTCTTGGTCATTCCTTCGCATGTTAGATCAGGTCTCAGACCTTGCCAGTTCGGTTCTGTGGGATCTCTTCAATTGTGTTTGCCTCCTAGAACTTTTAGCACGATGGAGATATTTGCTTTTCCTCATGGAATCCTTGAATTGTCATGTTCCCCCTTCAGAGCCACCCCCTCCCCAGCCAACTCCCACCACCCCGATTTGGCACCAAATTTAGCAGTGCCTTATAGTCGCGCTTCTCAAAATTTTATGAGCATATGAATGACCTGGTGTGGTCCATTATAATGAGGGTTTTTAATGACTGCATCTGCAACAGGGGCCTGAAAGTCAGCATTTCTACAATCTCAGACTCTACACGACTGTTCCATGGACGATGCTTCATGAAGCAAGGCTAGAGACTTACTGGTCTAGTTCAGTGGGTGTGCTTTCAAGCTCTGCACTTTCATATGTTGCAGCTGTCTTCCTGAATCACTAGGTAATCCAGCATTGTTTTTACTCATTTGTCCTTAGTGAATGAAATGAAATCAAAAGAAATAAAAGAAGAGGAAAGACATTCTAATATAAATTACGGTAGTGTAAATCAAGTTGTGTTGTAACTGTTTCCTCTTTTCGATGTGAAATGGACTCGACCATACTGGAAATTTTGGAAGGAGAAGAACTGAGGTTATGTCTAAAAGAGGATAAAAAACAGTCAATGACAAAATACACAAAATTACATTCTTTTTTTTTTTTTTTAAGGTGCGGGCAAACTGACTTTTTAAAGCATTCTTTGTTTATGAACTTCACCTGTTTAAAAAGTACATTTTTAAATCTGAAAAGCCTTTGTGTGTTCACGAGTCACATAACTCCAAGGGCCCTTTGCAACCAGTTGCTTGCATAATTTTTCAGGTCATCTGGTAGGGTCAGGATTGGCTACATTGTGGGGCTACTCCTTACTGGCTTAATAATAAACTTCTAATCAAATTATGGGAAGCTAAATCCCAAACTTGCTGATTGGGAAAGATTGTCTCTCTGCTCTGTTTCCTGCAACGTTGTGACCAATCCTAGTTTCAGTTTTGCTGAGAGCAGGAGCTTTCAGCGCTGCTATTTGTGAAAGATGCTGATGCAGAGCTGATGCAGCGAAATCAGGAATTTCTCATGTGGAATTTAATGAAAGACTACAGTTTCGCTGCTGAGCACCTTCCTGGTGCACGAGGGGAGTGCGGGGAAGAGGGAAAATACAATGAGGAACGTCAGGTGAAATGAAGAGAAAAACAAAGGGGAGGCAAGGTAGGCATCTGTTGAACAGATTCAAATCGCTCAAAGCACAGTCGTTCCAGGGCAGTGTGAGTGAGGCTGGATAATAAGCTGACTGATGATTCCCACCTCGACTTATTCCGGCGCAAAGTCCAGTCCCATGAATTCCCAGACACTACTCCTTTCGGCACTCCTTTCTGAGAGTCAAGAGGGCATAGGCCGTCCCAACCCCGCTCGGCAGTCTCCTGCAGACGAGCTTGGCCCTCTCGGAAGTTCGGTGGTCTTCAGGATTCTGTGCGTTGTGGTCTGGCTCCAATGATGAGGAAGAGAGGTGGAAATCAAAGGCACAGGACAGTATCGGGTTGTTGCTCGTAATCAAAAGCCCTTGGAACCTGAGGACACCCTGCCTGATGTTTGGGAAGGTGTTTGGACTCTGCTGCCTCCTAGCTCAGGCGGTAAAGAATCTGCCTGCAGTGCGGGAGACCCGGCTTTGATCCCTGGGTCGGGAACACCCCCATTCCAGTAGGTTGTTTCCAGATGTCCAGCCTGGAGAATCCCATGGACAGAGGAGCCTGGCAGGCTACAGTCCATGGGGTGGCAAGAGTCGGACACGACTTAGCGACTAAACCGCCCCACCACTGAGTTAGGTTTGGTTATGAGCCAGAGAGTTTCGATATTATTCTTTTAGCAAAAGTTTTTGAAACGATGGAAGGCAAGGCTGCTGCTGCTGCTGCTGAGTCGCTTCAGTCGTGTCCGACTCTGTGCGACCCCATAGACGGCAGCCCACCAGGCTCCCCCATCCCTGGGATTCTCCAGGCAAGAACACTGGAGTGGGTTGCCATTTCCTTCTCCAATGCATGAAAGTGAAACGTGAAAGTGAAGTCGCTCAGTCGTGTCCGACTCTTCGCGACCCCATGGACGGCAGCCCACCAGGCTCCTCCATCCATGGGATTTGCCAGGCAAGAGTATTGGAGTGGGGTGCCATTGGAAAGCAAGGCACCGCGAGTGAAAACATTCTGCAAGAGAAATATTCAGAATTACTAGATTGGGGGCTTGGCGGGGGGAGGGGTCGGGGAGTGGGGAGCAACCAGGGAACCGAGTATGCCGTTTTATGGGACTTGTAATGCCTGTTCTCCGGGCATGACGTTTCCGTGGTGTAGTGGTTAGCACGTTCGCCTTACACGCGAAAGGTCCCCGGTTCGAAACCGGGCGGAAACAGCCCAATCCGCCGGCTTTTGCGCTCTTACAGCCAAGTGCCAAGATTTCCGCGGGGTTTTGCTGCCCTGTCCAAGGTTCCCGATTCCAACGTATCCTCAAAGCACCCGTGCTCTCATCGACGGCTTTTTAAACTACTTACTCTATTTTAACATTTCTTGACGTTCCTCTGACTCCAGCAGCTTTACAATGTGTCAATTACAATTAATGTTCTCTCCCAGTGCAATTTTGAGGAAAAAGGGGTCGGTTTTTGTGGGTAGCTGAGTGTTTATGATGTCCTGGACGCTTAGTGCTCCTTCTGTCCTGTCTAACATATAGTCGCTCATCTCAAATGCATGGAAGTATTTCGCTACGTTTTCTTCACCAAGCTTTATTGTTTTCGCTTTCACCGTTAGCCTATGGGCAAATGATTTGAAATGCAACCGACTGGCCCGAAGCAACTGAGGTAGGCCTACAGCAGTACAAGTGAATCAACGAAAGAACGCAATCAGTCAAACAAGAAGCTAAAAACAACAGACGAAAAAAAAAGGAGGTTTCCAGATGTCTTGCATCTCTGGCAATTTTTTTTTTTTTTTCCTTACCAGATATATTTTCGAAAACCTTCGACATAAAATCTGTGTGTGCAGAAGGTGGAAAGGAACGGCGGAGGGGGTGGAAGCAATGAATCAGAAGTTTCCTGTCCCCAGAAACTACACGGAGATCTTGTGTCGGGTGGAGACCGTTGCTTAATCTCACTGTCCTTTCCTTTTTCTCCTAATTCCCCGGGTCCGCGTGCGGATCCCCACCAGTACCCTCAGGGAATTATTCCGTAGTCCGCCTGGACCCGAATCTCTGCTCAAATGTTTCCACCACGCGGTCGACGCCGACTCGCCCCCTTTCCGGGAGCCCAGGCAGCACGCGGTCATCTGCAGCCAGACCCAATTACCCATCCACCTAGGCTTGCCTGGGCGGACTGGTCACATTCTGCCACGGGTTGTCCTTCAATCGCACAGACCCGTCGCTTCCCCGGGTTCAAAAGACGGTTCCATTTAGACACAGAACAGTCCCGGCTGAGATCGGAATGGAGTTGAGGTGCGTTTGTCTGCGTGTGTGTTTCGAGACAAGGCTGTGGGACAGACATACACGGAACGGGGCCTGGGGACCCTCGCAGGCAGGGTATCTAGGCCAGCAGCGGCTCTTCTCGGTCGGTTCGGGGACTCTGCCTTCAGATCAACAGGAAGCGCGGGACGGGCAGGCGGAGAACGTCCGCGTCGCCCCTGGAAAACCAGACCTGTTCACGGAGTCAGGACCATGAACAGCGCACTCTGGATTTGCCGGGCGGTGAGAGGGATTTCTCAAAAGTGAGAAAGGACAGGGGGAAATGTTTTAATGGTACATTGAGTCGGTGGCGCGTGTGTTTGAGGCACAGACTTTTAAAAAAAAAAAAAAAAATTAAAAAACACATAAAATACCGCACACGGTATTTCCGTTCTTGCTGCTGTTCAGTCGCTAAGTCGTGTCCCACTCTTTGGGACCCCACGGATTGCAGCATGCCAGGTTTCCCTGTCCTTCACTATCTCCCAGAGTTTGCTCAGATTCATGTCCGCTGTGTCGATAATGCCCTCCAACCAGATCATCTTCTGTCCCTTTTCTCCTCCTGCCCTCAATCTTTCCCAACATCAGGGTCTTGTCCAGTGAGTCGGCTCTTCACATCAGGTGGCCAAAACATTCGAGCTTCAGCTTCAGCATCAGTCCTTCCAATGAATATTCAAGGTTGATTTCCTTTATGATTGATTGGTTTGATCCCCTTGCAGTCCAAGGGGACCCTCAAGAGGCTTCTCCAGCAGCACAGTTCCAAAGCACCGACAGTTCCACGCTCGGCCCTCTTTACGGTCCAACTCTCTCATCCCTAAAAGACTGCTGGAAAAACCATAGCTTTGACCAGAGAGAGGGATCTTCGTTGGCAAAATGCTGTCTCTGCCTTTTAATCCGCTGTCTAGGTATCTCATAGCTTTTCTTCCAAGGAGCAAGTGTCTTTTAATTTTGTGGCTGCAGTCATCATCCACAGTGATTTTGGAGCCCAAGAAAATAAAATCTCTATTTCTACTTGATGGTTCTGAAAGAAATGGTCACATGTTGAGGTATGGCAAAGTCATTCTGGCTTACATATGTTCGTGCCTAATGAAAGGTTAAAAAAAAAAAAAAAAAAGTCTGCTTTAAAGGTAAAGCTTAAACGCCTTTTTCCCAGAGAGATGAACACTAGTAGTACTTCCCAGGTGCCTGGGCCAGACTGATCTGATGTGTACTGGCTGATCTGCCTTTTTTTTTTTTTTTTTTTTAAACCTTTAAGGAATGTACCATTTCACTTTTGATGTTTTTTGTTCTGACAAGGAATCAGTTCAGCTCACTTGCTCAGCCAAGTCCAACTCTTTGCCACCCCATGAACTGCAGCACGCCAGGCTTCCCTGTCCATCACCAACTCCTGGAGCTTGCCCAAAGACATGTCCATCGAGTCGGTGACCTCATCCTCTGTCGTTCCCTTTGCCTCCTGCCTTCAGTCTTACCCAGCATCAGGTTCTTTTCCAATGAGTCAGTTCTTCACATCTGTTCAGTTCAGTTCAGTCTCTCAGTCGTGTCCAACTCTTTGCGACCCCATGAATCACAGCATGCCAGGCCTCCCTGTCCATCACCAACTCCAGGAGTTCACTCAAACTCACGTCCATCCAGTCGGTGATGCCATCCAGCCATCTCATCCTCTGTCGTCCCCTTTTCCTCCTGCCCCCAATCCCTCCCAGCATCAAAGTCTTTTCCAATGAGTCAACTCTTCGCATGAGGTGGCCAAAATATTGGAGCTTCAGCGTCAGCATCAGTCCTTCCAATGAATGTTCAGGACTGATTTCCTTTAGGACAGACTGGTTGGAACTTCTTGCAGTCCAAGGGACTCTCTCTCTCTCTCAAGAATCTTCTCCAACACCACAGTTCCAAAGCATCAGTTCTTTGGTGCCCAGCTTTCTTTATAGTCCACCTCTCACATTCATACATGACTACTGGAAAAACCATAGCTTTGACTAGACGGACCTTGGTCAGCAAAGTAACATCTCTGCTTTTAAATATGCTGCCTACGCTGCTCATAGCTTTTCTTCCAAGGAGCAAGCATCTTTCCATTCCATGGCTGCAGTCAGCAACCCATCTGCAGTGATTTTGGAGCCCCCCAAAACAGTGAGAGTGAGCCCCCTCTCACCGTTTCCATTGTTTCCCATCTATTTCCCAGGAAGTGATGGGACCGGGTGCCGTGATCTTAGTCTTTGGAATGTTGAGCTTTAAGCCAACTTTTTCACTCTCCTCTTTCACTTTCATCAAGAGGCTCTTTAGTTCTTTGCTTTCTGC
>SJYT01030542.1:0-15932 GCA_006410635.1 Cephalophus harveyi
TATATATATAGTGTGTATATATATATATAGTGTATATATATATTTATATATATATAGTGTGTATATATATATAGTGTATACATATTTATATTTTTTATATATTATATATTTATATATATAGTGTACATTTATATTTACAGAAGTATATTTATATATATTAAGTTTTTTTTGAGTTATAAAAGCAATATTTAGAAGATGAATATACTGTTGAACCTTGAGGAGGACTCCTATTGGGTATAAAAAATACTTTTAAATATTCTTACATTATGGGACATTTGATTTCCTTAAGTGAGTTAACTTGTTGTTCTCAGTGGAATTGGGAATTAATACTCTAAGACTTAAATTTCTATCCCATTTTTAATTTAAATTTATTAATATTTTATTTCATTTGTGTGAGCATATTATTTCCTCAGGTCATATATCAACCCTATCCTAATTTCTTGATAGTTAGAAACCAATAAAGATTCAATCAGAGAAGTCTGTGAGTGAGCATGCATGCATGGGGCAAAGTGTGCATTTGAATCAGGTGGTGGTATTTAAATATTTTAACAACTTTTATAAATGTGACAATAAAATTCAGTTTCAAAGTTTTTAAAAAAGTATGTTAATTTTTGAATTGGAAAAAAAATAAGAATTTTCAATCATCTCAAACATGTAAAGAAAAGTAAGTTTTCCTACTGTACTCAACATGTCAGAAAGTATAAAATGTGATCTCTAAAGTTTTTGCCATATGTTTCTCTTATGTTGTTTTAATGTCTTATGTTATTCCTCTTGCAAGTGCATTTGTTACTCAATGCCTAGTATACTGTTGCTAAAGAAATTCTATAGAGGTAGCCTTGCAGAGATTTTTTTTGTTGTAAAAATAGCTTGTACACTTTTATTCCATAGAAAGCAGCATTAGGAACTTAGCCCTATTGAGAATTTCTTTCTTGCAAGTATTGTCAAAATGCTGGGTGAATTTATTTCTATATAATTATATCATATTTTATGTTGAGGCTAAAATTGACGTGTGTAATCCATCAGTATGAGTTCCTTTGCGTGGATAAATGAATCAACAAAGTAACCTGAATAAATCATTTTAATTTTCAACTCAGTTTTGTGGAAGTCAGCCGCTCTTGCACACTTTTATTCTCCATTCATCACTGACTGTATCTTTACTTCAGACACTATTTCTGTGTTAGTCTTCCTTAGTTGAATTATGTGGGGCTTTCCATGGGAAATGTTTTTCACATTATATTTGTTGTTCTAATCTGAGTCAAAACAAGAATTCCTATAATTACTGTGTCTTAATTTTGAGTCTAAAGAATTTCATGAATTTCGAAACCTGCAAAGAACTGGGTGATGATGCTACTGGGTGAATTCACAAGATGATTTATTATATTGACTGTTTTTTAAAGTTTGCACTTAGCTATACATGGTCCCTCACAGGAGAAAATAGACACAATAAATTTAATTTTTTTATATCTTTCTTGCTTTTCAGAAAATAAATACTGCTGGAACCAGTAATGCAGATGTCCCTTTGGCTGAGCCCGGAATGTACCAATTGGACATCACATTAAGAAGGGGTCAAAGTTTAGCTGCCCGAGATCGAGGAGGTAAGAACAGTGTCACCTGGAAGCTTATCCTCTGTATTTTTGACAAACTTTGTTTTCCTTGTGGTTTCTTAAGGTAAAAAGGATCAACTGTAATATGAATTTTAGAAATCTGGGTTCAATGATGTGGCTCAAAATGCTGACGCCTGTGACCATGGAGGAAGAGGTTATGATACAAGTTTGAAAACTCTGGACTCAGACAGTGAGGTCCCAGTCACATTGCTGACAAGTTAGACCCTGAATTATGTATAATTAGTGACAGAATCAGTTGAGTAGATGCGGCACACATTTGAAGCCATATTGGAATTCACCTTTCACAGACCAGAAATTCTTTTTGCTGCATAGATTTGCTCCACTGAATCTCATTAAACTGCACAATCTAGGACTAACATCTCACCAAAACTTTGGAAATTCCCAACATGGGATTTTCTTAAATTTGGCTGGACCTGGCAATAATCCCATGGTGGATTAACAGAATTTTGTAGGCCCTGATGAAAAGGAAGACAAGGCAAATACTCTTTAGTTCCTGGATTGCATATCCCAAGGCCATCTCCTGATGAACTAGCTTGGGGTACATTAATTATTCCTTGAAACTTGGTTAGGGACAAGACAAAAGGTAGACCCTAAACAGACTTTCTAGCATCTTTTGCATGTTTTAAGCTTCCAGATGGAGATCTGAAGGCCCCGAGGGCCTAAAGGAAACTGGGTTTGAATTTAACTCCTCCCACTGAGAAGGAGGAGAGTCCCTTAGCCTCTAACTCCTTGTCAGATAACCCTGAGTGCTCCTGGCATCACAGGATCTGGTTTTTTCTTCTCCTACCCTAATTGACGTCCGCACTTAGGAAGTGAAAGGAAGCAGACAAGATCACAGCCGGTCAGTCGTGTCTGACTCCCTGCGACCCCATGGACTGTAGCCCACCAGCCTCCTATGTCCATGGGGATTCTCCAGGCAAGAATACTGGAGTGGGTTGCCATGCCCTTCTCCAGGGGATCTTCCCAACCCAGAGATTGACCCCAGGTCTCCTGCATTTGCAGGCAGGCTCTTTACCATCTGAGTCACCAAGGAAGCCCCTGCTATCTCTACAAACATAAAATAGAGAAAATTATTAATGTAGCAGTGGGGTTTTTAAGATTAGAAATGATACAAATAATAGATTTAAGTAAAAACTAGTAAATGTCAGAATATTATTAATGAATGAAGGTATGATTAGAAAACTTAGAATTTAAACACGGGGGAATTTTCATAATTAACTGTCTAGTTGGCGGGCTATGGTCCACTGGGTTGCAAAGAGTTGGACATGACTGAGCAATGAACACTTTTAGCTTTTTCTCTTTTAGTAGCTGAAGACAAATATTTATGGAATTGAAATGATGGTCTCAAAAGAAGTTACAGTTAGCTTGGAGGAAAAAAATAATGCTATTAACATAGTATTTCACTATGTATATATAAATCATTTTTTAGTCTTCAGAGCAATTTTAATCACATTGCCTCATTTGACCTAAAATGAAATTGAACCAGGCATCAGGTGATCAAAATTTTAGACCTTGATATGTCCTCCCAATAATATTAAATATATAAGCACATAATTATTTATTGCAATTTTTTTGTAGTTACAAAATCCCCATGAATAGACAAGATGGTTAAATAACCCTTAGAACATTTGCATGATGAAATAATATACAACTATAAAATAAATAAGAAAAATCTCTAGGAACTGATATGGAGTTACTGGATTTATTATTAAGTGAAAAGTCAAAGTGCTAATAGCAACAGTATAAAATTTATGTAAGAATGGAGTATAAGGGATTATGCATTAGCTGTTCATTTCTTCAAAAAGAAATATCAGAAGTAAAATCCAGAAATGAATGAGACTGATAACATACACAATATCTGTAAGAATAGGTGTTTGCTGCTGCTCAGTCGCTTCAGTCGTGTCCAACTCTGTACGACCCCATAGACGGCAGCCCACCAGGCTCCGCTGTCCATGGGATTCTCCAGGCAAGAACACTGGAGTGGGTTGCCATTTCCTTCTCCAATGCATGAAAGTGAAAAGTGAAAGTGAAGTCACTGAGTCGTGTTCAACTCTCAGCGACCCCATGGACTGCAGCACACCAGGCTCCTCCGTCCATGGGATTTTCCAGGCAAGAGTACTGGAGTGGGGTGCCATTGCCTTCTCCTAAGAATAGGTGTTTAGAATGTAGGATAGGAATGGAGTAAAAAGGGTAAGGAAGACGTTTACTGACATTTTATTCAATGAACTTTCTTGTATGATTCTAACTCTTTAACGACAGCAGTATTACAGAAAGAAATGAATGAGTAGATGGGTGGATGGATGGATGGATTGATGATAGATTCCCACATCTTGGTTGATATTTAACCATAACCACACCTCAGGGGGATGGGAAATAAAACAACTAATCTAAGTGATTAAGTAAAACAATGTTTGGATGATACACTGTAAAACCCAAGACAAAAAGAACTAGATATAACTAATATACTTCAAAGCATGATTATCAATTCTGAAACTACTTACTGAACATACTAGGAATGAACAACTAAGTACATGTATTGTAGATGAAAGAGCCAGATTTCTTACTGTTGGAGAAAGAAGTTACATACCTGGAATGGAAGAAAGCTAGAATGTACCTTGCTATGTTAGAAAGGCAGCTTTAGGAACTTATGGCTTCTTATATATACAGATAGGAATTAAGATGGATAGGGGTGTGTATAATCTATCTGCTGAGAGGACCTAGAAGCCATCACAAAGGTGTAATGACAAAGTGGAAATCTGTACACTTTTTGGCCCAGATCTTGGTTTCTAAATACAATTCCCCCATAAAAGTAAGCAGGGCTCCTGGTGAAGTGGTTGATTGCGGATCTAGGGCAGGGAAAGTACAAGACAAGCCTAGGACATTTTGCAGTGCCAAAAAACAAAGTACTCAAAAATGGATGGCAGAAAGTCAAAACGAAATAGGAGCCAACTTAAAGGCGTTCCTGATGATCAAAGCTGGTATATTTCAGCAACAAAATAAATAGTGGTAATAATAAATTATAACACATAGAATAATATAGACATCTGTGAGCTCATAGATAACTGTGTATCATGATACATAATTGATAAATACATAATTGAATAAATAAATAAGTGTGGGATAAGGTAAAGCTTTTCCTTATGGTGGAATTCTAATGAACAAATGTAGATGTGAAAATAGGAATAGATCACCTTTTGACAAGCGTCACTGTAATAATTATTATAGGCCATAATCATCTGCTGATGCTAAAACTGTTATTTAGACTCTTAGTCATGTCTGACTCTTCACGACCCCATGGATTGTAGTCTGCCAGGTTTCTCTGTCCATGGCATTTCCCAGTCAAAAATACTGGAGTGGGTTGCCATTTCCTTCTCCAGGGGATCTTTGCAACCCAGGGATTGAACCCGTGCCTCCTACATTGGCAGGTAGATTCTTTACAACTGAGCTACCATTTATATATGCAAGATTATGATGAGAAACTGGCCATTTGCATCATTTCAGAGTATTTCTCCCACAAGATATGTATGAATTACAAAGGGGAAAAGTTACAGTAGAAAAACTTGGAAGACATCCTTTTAACCAAGTGCAAAGTTAACATCAGCAGTAATGAGACCAACAGACATAATGGGCCTCCTGACATGATGTGTTGAGAAAGATACATCCTGTCGGTGGCATTCTTGTCAGCAATGCATAAAGTCAATGTCATCCTGAGAAAACAGCAGGCAAACTCTGGCAACATATGATGCCAGTAATCTGAGCTACTTAGCAGCTGTCCTTTGGGCAAGGCATGTACCATCTTGTTCCTCCATTCACGTGTGTGTTCACAGTTGTGAGTCTGGATGGCATCATGTGTACACCACTGTCTTTCTTGTAGTAGCAAATTATTCTCTATAGACCTCTCTGTCAAAAATAGGAACTTCTTAAAGATAAAATGAGATGACCATGTTCCTAAGAAATAAGGGAGAGAAAATACTACTTTACAGAAGTGAAGACTATCCCAAAGTGTTTAAAAGGCAAACTCTATCCCAGCTTCACTGTCTTACTCACTTGCCTGACATTTATGAAGTTTTTATTTGGTAGATATGAGAGGAGATATATAAACAGAGGAAACAACCTGAGTTAAGTTTGGGATTGATTAAAACATCATAGATTCACCTGTAAGTAACAGATGATGTTAAACATATGATTGGATAGAGAGCACTGGGACACGTATATATGATAATTAGATGGAGATGGGTAGTTTACAGTGAGAAAACAAGCAGGGAAACACTATGGTCTTGTGGGAGTATAGTTTTGGGATTATGAATGTGGAACTGGAGAAGGAAAGGAAAATGGGAGAGCTGCTGGTTCAGGGAATGTCAAATAGCATCTGAGAGAAATTGGGTAAGGGAGTTCACAAAATTATTGCAATTTTAAGACTAAATGATGGCTGGGCACCTTGTGGATTTTGGGGAAATGTGACTATAGGCAAAAATATTTGTGTAACTGTTAGAATCAGCAGAAATTGCACTCTCTTGTTATTTGTTATACTGATGCCCTCACCTACTGCCCAGCAAAACCCAAATGCCTGTGTCTTCCATGTCCCCTGTCACCCTTGCACTAAATAATGGAAGGGAAAACTCATTTCAGCCATCCCCTTGGTCACTAGAAGATTGTTTGAACTTTATACACAATTTTTATACATGGTGGGCACTGGGCAGTCGTAACTGGCCATCCTTCTTCCACTTTTATAACCTGCTTTACAGAACAACCAGACAGCTCTGGGGAGTGCTACTACTTTTTCCTACATTTTATTATACTGGCTTTAACAGCCTCATGGACCAGAAAGCACGTGACCTTGGAGAGTCTGTCATACATAATTTCAAAGCCAATCTCCACATTTTATTAGCTTTGTGCGTGAGTGAAATGTGCAATCTCTCTTTGCAACTGCAGGGTTCTTGATTTCGCAAACAAAAATACACGATGTCTTGGGTTTTTGTTTTTGTTTTGTTTCTGGTTGGCTACACAGTGCGGTATGTGAGACCTTAGTTCCCAAAACGTGAACGTGAAAGTCGCTCAGTCGTGTCTGACTCTTTGTGACTCCATGGACTGTATAGTCCATGGAATTCTCCAGGTCAGAATACTGGAGTGAGTAACCTTTCCTTTCTCTAGGGGATCTTCCCAACCCAGGAATCGAACCCAGGTCTCCTGTATTGCAGATGGATTCTTTACCAGCTAAGCCACAAGGATAGTCCCCAGACCAGGGATCAAACCCATGCCTCCTGCATTGAGAGCATGGAGTCTTAGCCCCTGGACCACAGGGAAGTCCCAACATGATGCTTAAATTCAAATTTCAAATAATCCATTATCTTTTAATGTAAAATCTCATGAATCTAATCCACAGTATAATAAATATAGACAATAACATTGTACTATAATTATGTAATGTGATAAATATCATCATAATGATAAACATATTATTATACAATATGCAAATATATCAATGGAGAAGGAAATGGCAACCCACTCCAGTATTCTTGCCTGGAGAATCCCATGGATGGAGGAGCTTGGTAGGTTACAGTCTACGGGGTTGCAAAGAGTCGGACACTACTGAGCAACTTCACAAAGTAACATGCTGTACATCTTAAGCTTATACAATTTTGCATGTCAAATTTATTCAGTGAAAAAGAAATAATACACTGCTTGGAGTATTCTTATACTAAAAAATTATTTATTCTTTATTTGAAGTTCCAATTTAACAAAGTTCCTTGTTTTCTCTAGCAGCCCTTTGGCAATTGTCATGCCTAGTTATTTTTCAAAATGCCATTTATATTTTAATTAGGTTTGGCTTTTCAGGACTGTATTATCATCTATCACATTTTGAAAGTCTTGTCTTGACAAGATTGTTTATGTTGTTAGAAAAGTAAGAGCAATCTGTGTAGACATGTCTGGTGAGAACACATTCTCTATAATTTAAGTCCTTGAAATTTGTATTGTGGAGGCTGTGTTCATGTCCCAGGGCTGCCTTAACATGTTACCCAAAACTTGGTGGCTTAAAACAACAGAATTTTCTTCTCTCAGTTTTGGAGTCTGAGAATCAAAGAAATCAAAGTTGTGGTAGGAAATAGTCCTTCCCAAGACTCTTGCAAAGAATTCTTCCTGGCCTCTTCCAGCTTCTGGTGGCCCCAGGCATTCCTTGACTAGGGGCAGCATCACTCCAATCTTTGCTTCCATCTCTACATGGCATCCTCCTCTGTTTTCCCGCCTCAAACTTCCCTCCTCTTTCTCTCATAAGGATAGCAGTCATTGGGTTTTAGGGCACACCCTAAATCCAGGATGATCTCATCTCAAATTCCTTAATTTTATCTGCAGAAAGCTCATTTCTTTTTTTGGAAATAAATTATTTGGGGGGTCAAAATCAGTATGGTAATACAAGATAACGTAGACGGTTTTTGCAAGAACAACTGTGAAAAGTTTAGCAACTTTGAACGTTCATAAATCATTTCAGTTCCCTGAGGCTTTGAGAAGTTTTGACTGTTCAAAGGTTAGAAAGATCTGGCTGAACTCTAGAGACATTTGATGAAAAAGCCCATTTCTGAATAAGGTTCATAGGTACAGGGAGTTAGGACTTGGACACATTCTTTGGGAGGACCCAGGCCAATTTCCTGGAGGAGGGCATGGCAACCCACTCCAGTATTCTTGCCTGGAGAATCCCACAGACAGAGAAGCCTGGTGGGCTACTGTCCGTGGGGTCACAAAGCGTCAGACACAACTGAAGTGACTGAGCGTGTACACACATATACACAGGTCAGCTCACTACAGAGGACAATTCTTCTCTTCAAATACCAGGAACAAATTTAAAAAATAAAAAAGTGATCCACATGAACTTGTTTACTGTGATTCTATTTATAACAGTGTTCAAAATCCTTGCGTTGAGTTAGAGAATTTCATTCACTCCACACTGAAACCCTTGCAGTCTGCACTGTGACTGATGTGTCAGTGTGAAAGGAAAGTTTCTATGTGTTCAGAGAACAGTTTTCAGATTGGAGTAAGAACTTTAGAAACCTGATATATGGGAAAGGATTGAAAGCTCCTCCCCTGACAAGCTTCAATTTTCTCACTATTTGGGAAAGCCTCACTAATTGAGAACTTAATACCGGTTTTAAGAAAGCCAGATCTGAGACAGTAAATTAGAAAGCTTTTTTTTTTTCTGTTTCAAAAATTGTCTTGATAAAAATGAAGCATGTTCTAAGTGTAAAAATAGCCCTTTTCAGGTTGGAGAATCTGCCAGCAATTTTATTATTAGAGTGTGACTTATGAAGACTTTAGAGATTTATTCACTGAGTGGATAGGCATAGTAACGTTTCTAATATGTATTGTGTATCAGGAGTAATGTTTAATGTGCACATATAAGTATAATCTGAACAGGACTGGCCATTAGAGTGGCTTCCACCCCACACATTTGTTCACTGCTTGGTGTTTAGGGTCCTCTTTGGTTTGGACCCTTGTGAATTTCTTTTACGGTCAGATTGCCGTGTATCCAGGCTTGCCTGGGGGCAGTTCTGTTTTTTCCCCCTTTGACTTGCATAATTGCTAATATTATCTCATTTAACTGTCACAAGGGTCTTGATTTTTTTAGAGACATAATATGTACTCATGTGTCTTAGAAAAAAATCTTAATCCCATTAAAGTTGATCATAAATTTAAGCATCATGAGTGTTCCTGTTTTTTCCCAGAAGGAAATTGCAGTTTATATCATCAGAGAAAGGTGTGTATCTGAGCGACTCTGAGATACTTTTCTTGGCAGCCCCTTCTTTAGGTTTACACAGTCTTTAAACAAGCTATTTTGATCAAGAAAAGGTCTGTCATGTTGCACTTCTCTGCTGAAGTTATGAATTGTATGTGTTGCTAGTCAATCGATTTTTGCATTTCTGAGAAATGGTGGAATCAGCTATAGGCTTGTTTTACTCAATATAGTCACAAGCATAAGTAAAGATGTTAATGTTATAGCTTCCACCAGTTTCCTACCACTGGAAATTATTTTTAATGATCGTGACTCAGTTTTATTGATAGCTTTTTCACTATGATCTTAAGCCTCTAATTTATACGTATACACATAATATATATCCCCTGTGTGCATACATGCATTTATAGCATATGCTTCTGCAGAACACATATGTTCTATTGTGTTTGTCTCGTTTTCATAGGTGCAAAAAAAACACTCATTGACACACAAAGATTCCCTTGTTTCTTGTTAATATAACTAGAGCTATATAATTACTAAAACTTCAGAATGAACTTCTACCTTGAGATTTTGTAAACGACTCCTAGACTGTATCTTTTTGCTACAAAGCTTTTTATACTGGTCTTTTTTTAAATAAGTGTCTTATCTGGAGCTGTTCTGGGTCTTCGTTGCTGCTCAGGGGCTTTCTCTGATTGTGCAGGCTTCTCATGTGCAGGCTCCGCTTGCTGCAGAACAGGCGCTCTAGGCCCTGCGCTCAGTAGTTGTAGCGCATAAGCTTAGTTGCCCTGAGGCATGTGGAATCTCCCCGGACTAGGGACGGAAGCCATGTGCCCGCCTTGGCAGAGGCACTACTGGATCAGCAGGGCAGTCCTATGTTAGTCTTGGGCTTCCCTGGTGGCTCAGCAGTTAAAGCGTCTGCCTGCAATGCGGGAGACCCCGGTTCTATCCCTGGGTCGGGAAGATCCCCTGGAGAAGGAAATGGCGACCCACTCCAGTGTTCTTGCCTGGGAAATCCCATGGACGCAGGAGCCTAGTGGCCTACCTTAGCACTTCCTTGATTCTGAGCCAGAGGCAAAGAACCTGGGGGCTGTTCCCTAGGCTCTCTGCAGCACTGCATATGTGGAGATATTCCTTTCTTCAAAATTCCCACGGTTTGCCAAAAGATGCTATCTTTTAGTGAATGTAAATCCAGAACTTCTTAAGCTATAGAGCAAACCCTATGCCAATTTCCTGAAGAAACTCCAAAGATGTTTCCACATATGAAATGCTGTCATATCACACCTGGCAACGTTAGGTTCACTTTTAAAGGTGCAATCTCTCCTGCTATTATGATTACAAATTTGCTTTGCCTCATTATTTCTAGATTGGAAGAAGAACCCATTTTTATTTAACCTTTACAAAAAACCACATTGCCATGAAAAGTAAAAAGGCCCACGAAAGGAACTGTGTACAATGCCTGACACTGTTCTCAGGAGTTGATAGACAAGGCCAATCAATATATATCATATTTTCTTCAGAATCTTCATAGACTTTGCCACTGGTGGGTTTTTATTTGAAATATGATTTTATTTACGTATGAATTCAATTTATAATAAGTATAATTTAATTCAGCATCTGTAACAAAGGATGATTTTAAGCTTAACTCATTTTAAAAGTACATCTCTGAGTTCCAATATTAGAAACAGTGTCCTTAAATTCACTTGAGGTTAATTAACTTGTGTACATAGTGTTCCATATTTAGATTTCTTAAAGGATATTCTCCTCGATGTAAGGATAAAGGAGAATTTATGGGTTCATGGGTTTCAGTGTATTGTGCCTATAGACAGAATATAAGTTCAGGAACTTAATTATGTGTTCTCTGAAATTAGATCATATGAATTTTGCAAAATTACCCTTTTCATAAATTTTGAAAGGTTGTTGGCACCATTTAGCAAATAAGAATGGGTATACATTTTTGGTACAGCTATTTGATATAGTCAAACCTATATAAGGTTATAGGCTCATTAATTAAGATTATTTTAAGAGCTAGCATTCATTCTAGTTAGCACTAAATTAGTCTTCTAAATTTTCACAGTGAAAGGTTCTACTGGGCTTTAGTAGTGCTTATCATAAAATAAATCATTAAAAATAATGACAACAATATTCTAAAGCAAATAACTACAATTGGATGTTTCTTTTTGCTTTTACAAGGTACTATTCCTTTTTCTGTTGATCTTGGGTTAGCAGTCTACTTTCACGAAGTTATCTGGTTTTGGACCAAAATAGTCTTGGAAATCTTAACTTTCAAAGTGCTCTGGATCAGTTAGTCAAGTATTTCTTTGTAGTCCAACTCTCACATCCATACATGACTACAAGAAAAACCAAAGCTTTGACTAGATGGACCTTGTTTGCAAAGTAATGTCTGTTTTTTAATATGCTGCCTAGGTTGGTCATAGCTTTTCTTCCAAGGAGAAAGTGTCTTTTAATTTCAGGAAAAGAATGAAATTAAATTTAATTTCACAGACACTGCAGTCACTATCTGCAGTGATTTTGGAGTCCAAAAAATAGTCTGTCACTGTTTCCATTGTTTCCCCATCTATTTGCCATGAAGTAATGGGACCGGATGCCATGATCTTAGTTTTCTGAATCTTGACCTTTAAGCCAGCTTTTTCACTGTCCTCTTTCACTTTGATCAAGAGGCTCTTTAGTTCTTCTTCACTTTCTACCATAAGGGTGGTGTCATCTGCACATCTGAGGTTATTGATATTTCTCCCGGCCAACTGGAAAAGGTCAGTTTTCATTCCAATCCCAAGGAAAGGCAATGCCAAAGAATGCTCAAGCTACCACACAATTGCGCTCATCTCACACACTAGTAAAGTAATGCTCAAAATTCTCCAAGCCAGGCTTCAGCAATTCGTGAACCATGAACTTCTTGATGTTCAATCTGGTTTTAGAAAAGTCAGAGGAACCAGAGATCAAATTGCCAACATCTGCTGGATCATGGAAAAAGCAAAAGAGTTCCAGAAAAACATCTATTTCTGCTTTATTGACTATGCCAAAGACTTTGACTGTATGGATCACAATAAACTGTGGAAAATTCTGAGAGATGGGAATACCAGACCACCTGACCTGCCTCTTGAGAAATCTGTATGCAGATCAGGAAGAAACAGTTAGAAATGGACGTGGAACAACAGACTGATTCCAAAGAGGAAAAGGAGTACGTCAAGGCTGTATATTGTCACCCTGCTTATTTAACTTCTATGCAGAGTACATCATGAGAAACGCTGGACTGGAAGAAACACAAGCTGGAATCAAGATTGCCACGCCGAAGAATTGATGCTTTTGAAGTGTGGTGTTGGAGAAGACTCTTGAGAGTCCCTTGGACTGCAAGGAGATCCAACCAGTCCATTCTGAAGGAGATCAGCCCTGGGATTTCTTTGGAGGGAATGATGCTGAAGCTGAAACTCCAGTAATTTGGCTACCTCATGCAAAGAGTTGACTCACTGGAAAAGACTCTGATGCTGGGAAGGATTGGGGGCAGGAGGAGAAGGGGACGACAGAGGATGAGATGGCTGGATGGCATCACTGACTCGATGGACGTGAATCTGAGTGAACTCCGGGAGTTGGTGATGGACAGGGAGGCCTGGCGTGCTGTGATTCATGGGGTCTCAAACAGTCGGACACAACTGAGCAACTGAACTGAACAGAATCTTGATTCCAGCTTGTGCTTCATCCAGCCCAGCATTTCTCATGATGTACTCTGCATGTAAGTTAAATAAGCAGGGTGACAATATACAGCCCTGATGTACTCCTTTCCCAATTTGGAACCAGTCTGTTGTTCTAAATTGTCTAGTTCTAACTGTTGCTTCTTGACCTATGTACAGATTTCTCAGGAGGCAGGTAAATTGGTCTGGTATTCCCATCTCTTTAAGAACTTTCCACAGTTTGTGGTGATCTACATAGTCAAAGACTTTGGCATAATGAATAAATCAGAAGTAGGTGTTTTACTGATATTCTCTTGCTTTTTTGATGATCCATCAGATATTGGCAATTTGATCTCTGGTTCCTCTGCCTTTTCCTTTTCCTTTTTTTCTAATTTTTCCAAAACACATGTCTAATCTTTAGCTTTAAGCAGAAATCTGTAGGCAAGCAAAAGGGGAAAACAGAGGCCATGTGTTGATAGTAGACAGAATGCTTCTGGTTAATTTATTATAGAAACCAATCATACCAGAATGAAAGAGAGTAAAATCTCCTATTGAAAATGATCACATAAGCTTTGGGCAACTGGTAATCAGGTGATGATTACCCAAAGGGAAAATATGGACAGTGAAGGCTTTAGTAAATATCCAGTGCCGTGCAGTCAATACTATAGAGTGTACACCAAAATCATGTCCAATTGATAAAAGCATTTTAAAACTGCAAATAAAATTCTTCCTCAAAGTCCATTTATTGACAGCCATTGTGTCATCCCGAGTGTATGAGTATGAACTTGCTTCCCCTCACCCCAACAGGGTCTATAATATCATGTCAAAACTAATACTTTATTTGTACAAAACTGTCCTTGGGTAACCCAAGTTTTTCTTTTTTGGTTTGAAGAATTTTTCCTATCCCCCAAAAGAATTATGTTGTGTGTAGTTTCTAAGTCGTGTCCAACTCTTTGCAACCGAATGGACTGTCGCCCACCAGGCTCCTCTGTCCAAAAAGAAAACTCTACGCCTATTTTGGGAGAAGGCAATGGCAACCCACTCCAGTACTCTTGCCTGGAAAACCCCACGGACAGAGGAGCCTGGTAGGCTGCAGTCCATGGGGTCGCAAAGAGTCGTATACGACTGAGTGACTTCACTTTCACTTTTCACTTTCATGCATTGGAGAAGGAAATGGCAACCCACTCCAGTGTTCTTTCTGGAGAATCCCAGGGACGGGGAGCCTGGTGGGCTGCCATCTATGGGGTCGCACAGAGTCGGACTTGACTGAAGCAACTTAGCAGCAGCGGCATGCCCATTTTGACCCCCTACATTCAGCTGAACATCAGACCCACAAGACCATCAGGCCACACTTGACAGCTCTTCAGGAGTATACAGGGCAGGAACCACGGCTCAGCAGCAGGACAGCCTCAGCTGTCCCTTCCTGCTGGACCTGCAGCAGCCCCTGTAGTCACCCAGGAGTTCTTTACCTTAGCTACTAGGTAACACTATGCAGGTGGAAAAAGATAAGATGACATTGAACAAATGTGGGAGCCTCTATGATATCAAAGCCTATTTCTCATAGGAGCTAGAATCTCTTATAACTGCTTCATAAGCATAGTTTCCAGGGACCTGCTCAGTTACAAGAATTATTACATTTGGAAATCCCAAAGATATGGCTTCCTAACAGATGCTTCTACTTCTCCCAGGCCTGATGAAATTTACCAACCAGGGCATCCTTTTTACCATGTGTTGCTTAGCAACATAGTTGACATACTATCTACTGAGGGTTATAAGAACATAAAGAGTTAACCAAACGTCATATTCTCAGGAAGAAGGGGAAAAAGCTTTCCCCACCCTGGGGCCAGCATTGAGAACATTAATAAAATACAGGGCATTCATGTTGTGTCTAATTGTATCGGTTGGCCCCTCCTTATTCTAGTGCCACAAGAAGGGTTTCAAGGTGAGATGATTTCAAGCCTTTGGTGTTACCTAGCAGCTGTTAGGTAACACCAAAGGCTTGAAATCATCTCACCTTGAAACCCTTTGGCACCCCACTCCAGTACTCTTCCTGGAAAATCCCATGGATGGAGGAGCCTGGTGGGCTACAGTCCATGGGGTTGCTGAGAGTTGGACACGACTCAGTGACTTCACTTTCACTTTTCACTTTCATGCATTGAAGAAGGAAATGGCAACCTACTCCAGTGTTCTTGCCTGGAGAATCCCAGGGACGGGGGAGCCTGGTGGGCTGCCGTCTGGGTGGTGTCGCACAGAGTCGGGCACGACTGAAGCGACTTAGCAGCAGCAGCAGCAGCTGTTAAAGCAGCATAAACATTGCTTTGGATATGAAATACCCTGTCAGATTTCTTAGTCCAAATTTAGGGCCTGACCTTGGAAGAAAAGCAAAACCAGATCACACAAGCGCTCATGGATAAGTAGCTACAAGCTTTTCTGTTTCCAATCAAAGTGACAACACTTTATAGCACCCATAACAGAGAAAAAAACAATAAATAGTTTAGTGATTTTAGATTGTCTAGACATGACAGTAATCTTGCCTTGGAAATCCCATAGACAGAGGAGCCTGGCGGGAGTCTGAAGGGTCAAAAAGAATTGGACACGACCGAGCGACTAAACAACAGCAACACGACGGACATGACAGACCATCACTATTCTTTCTGTTTGCTTATTTTTTAAAATAAATGACCATGGTCATAAAATACATAACATCACAGTAAAAGCAGACCCTTTTGAAAATACGCATTCAGTCTGGACGAAGCAAAATCTTCCTTCTATGCACAAAGCATTAAATTTTTATTACCTTGTATGAGAACAGTCCTGGTACTTAATGACCATTTTTCTTTCTAAGCTACAAGTTCTCTATTATACCTAAACCTCTTAAAAAATGATTTTATGTAATTTTTT
>SJYT01030542.1:16285-51049 GCA_006410635.1 Cephalophus harveyi
GGACAGGTGGTCTAGTATTCCCATCTCTTGCAGAATTTTCTGCAGTTTGTTGTGATCTACACAGTCAATGCCTTTGACTGTCCTTCCCTTAATCATAGAGCTCAGTCATAACTGCCTACCTGTTGCCCACAATATCCCCACCCTCCCCAAGCCCCAGCTAGTGATTGTGCTAATCTTCAGATCTGAAGGGCTCCACTATGATAGTTTATCAAAAGGTCACTGACAGGTGTGCACCTCTGCTGGTTTCCCTGGTGACTGATGAATTGATGAGCTGACGTAACATCAAATCCCCCTTTAACTGGTAACCTCCCTCTCCCTCCCATCTCACTGTAATAACTGTACGTGGTGGTGTGTTGCTCCAGGATCTTGCGTTCAGGCTTGCAACACGCCCTATCCATTAAACCACTAATGTGTCTTTTTTAAAAAACGTTTGAGGATAAATGCTTTAAATGTTGTGTTAGTTTCTGTCATATGTCGACACGAATCAGCCATAGGTATACATATGTCCCCTCCTTCTTGAATTTCCTTCCTACCCCATCCCAACCCTCTAGGTTGTCACAGAGCATCACACAGCAAACTCCCACTGCCTTATCTGTTTTACACGTGGTAATGTCTATGTTTCAGTGCTACTCTCTCAATTCAACCCACTCTCTCTTTCCCTCTAACGCCTCTTTCAGGGACTACTGGCTCCTTTTCAGTCTCAAGGCTGGGCCGATGCAGGGCACCTTTAGGGTGCAGCCTGACACCCGTCAACCTTAGAATGAAAAGAGGGGTGCTTGACAGTCCAGTGGCTAAGGCTTGACAATTCCAATGCTAGGGCATAGGTTCAGTCACTCTTCAGGGAAGTAAGATCCCACAAGCCATGTGGCACAACCAGAAAAGAAAAGAAAGAGAATGGTTCTGGGAAAAAGGAGACACTCATCTGTATAGCCTATAGTTCATCATTTATTATGCCCTAGTTATTTGTTTTACCTTTCTGTTAAGCATGGATGGATGCTGTCCACTGTGAATGTGTGAAGATGTTTTACAATTAGAGTCGAAAGTGAATTTTTCTTCCCTGTTAAAGGAAGACCAATTTGTCATTCACAAACATCTTTCAGATGTGGGAAAATGCGTTGTTTCAAATTTTGAAAGAGTACAGTTTTGCAACAAAAGGCACTGAGAGCCAATGACTGCAAAGTTGTATAACTGTGCTTTTCTAAATTTTCTCGAGTTTTGAGAATATATTATCTCTTGACAAAATTATCGAGGAACAGTTCCTCATTAAATTTAGAAAAGAATGAACAAAGCTTTGTTTTGTACTAAAGAAGACTCTGGGAATAGATTATAAGAATAACTGAAAGAAATTGCTTTTCAAAAAAAAGTGCATTCAAATTTTAAAATTCTCAGACTTCAGTCAATTTACTTGCACATCTTAATAACAGGCTGTAATAGAAGAAAGACCTTGTGCTTTAGGTTGGGGTCTCTGGAAGCATAGCCTGAGACAGGGATCTGTGCTTCTCTGTGAAGTAAACTGAGAACACAGCAGGAAGGGTGTGGATGAAACAGGGAAGGAAGGAGGCTAGTAGAAGCTGGACGAAGCAGCAGGTTACCTTCAGGGGCCTCTGGAACATGGTATGGATGCCCCCAACAAGTTTCAGTGAGAAACCGAGAAGACAGGCTATCTATTTGACAATCCTAATTTGCCATTTGCTAAGGCCTGCTCCCAAGGTTCCGGCACCTGTGGCCTGGCACATGCACAGGCCAAACGTGCTCCTAAAACCATAAATGCTTGAGAAAGAGATGGAGGTCGAAATGGAGGTCGAATGTCTTTGGTGTTTAGGAAAACTGACTGCAGGCAGGAGATGACCAGGCACCAACAGCATCTGCTCCAACACAGGTTTGGTGTTATGCTGAGTTACATAAGTCAGATGCATCATGGAAGTATAAAATGATTTTACTCATCTGTGAAATCTAAAAAAGCAAAACAAACAAAAGATGCAGAGAAAGGATTACTGATTACCAGAGGGGAACCAGGTGAGGAGAGGTGTGTGAAACAGGAGAAGGGGGACAACTATATGGTGATGGATGGCAGCTAGACCTGCGGTGATCACTTTGTAGTGTCTACAGTTCAGTTCAGTCGCTCAGTCGTGTCCGACTCTTTGCGACCCCATGAATAGCAGCACACCAGGCCTCCCTGTCCATCACCAACTCCCAGAGTTCACTCAGACTCACGTCCGTTGAGTCAATAATGCCATCCAGCCGTCTCCTCCTCTGTCATCCCCTTCTCCTCCTGCCCCCAATCCCTCCCAGCATCAGTGTCTTTTCTAATGAGTCAACTCTTCGCATGAGGTGGCCAAAGTATTAGAGTTTAGCATCATTCCTTCCAAAGAACACCCAGGACTGATCTCCTTTATAATGGACTGGTTGGATCTCCTTGCAGTCCAAGGGACTCTCAATGTCAAATAATCCTGAGCCTTGTTACACTGTATGGGATTAATGTGTCAGACAGGAGCAAAGAGGAAATGAGTTGTTTGGACTTTATGATTTCTGCATACTTCCATAATGAGAATATAATTAAAGGTGAAAGTCAAAAGCAGAGTCAGCCCATAAAATTCAGAAACTCTCTTAAGTGATCTTCTGTGTAACACTGAAAGCTTTGGGCTTTTCTTAGAATCATGCATTTGACTTATCAAAAAATACTACACTACATCCTAAACACAAGTGATCGGGAGTACTGCTGCTTTCTATTTATACTTGTCATGTGTTCAGGTTATGCAGGTGCTGCTGGTGGTTATCAGGAGAAGTCCCAAGGTGTAGCCTGCATTACGCCATCACTAAAAGACCTCTACTGTGTTGTTTTGCCCCTGAAATATGATTCCCTGTGCCAACCTAAGACAGACTCTACTTTCAGTTTTTATTCTCTTGAAAAAGAATAGACTGTAAATATTGCCTTTTCCAGAGTTGGACTTTAACACAGGTCAGAGGAACTGCCTAGAAAACCAGGGAGATGAAAAAGAATGCATAAAAGCATGAAGTGTACAAATGTTAGAAAATCAAATCCCACAGTACTAGGCTGAGCACCTGGTCTGTACTGTACCTGGCAGGTTGCCAGTTCAAGGAAGCACCCTTCACACTGGGAGTTCTGCCACACAGCAGCCCTGCAAATTCCTGAGTTGGGAGTAACACAAATGACAATGGTGTCAATAATAATCATAACTATCAATTAGAGAATGCGTGTATGTGTTAGTTGCTCAGTCGTGTCCAACTCTTTGCAACCCCACAAACTGCAGCCAGCCAGGTTTCTCTGTCCATGGAATTCTCCAAGCAAAAAATACTGGAGTGAATTGTCATTCCCTTCTACAGAGGATCTTCCCAACCCAGGGATCAAACCCTGGTCTCCTGCATTGCAGGCAGATTCTTTTCCATTTGAGCTAGTAGTATAAAATAATGACACACTATAGTAAGAAATCGTTTTGAAGTGTTGGTGGGCTGAAACATGTAAAGGGACCAGAATCATTCCTGGCACATAGTAAGTAGGTAATAGATTAGCTATATTAATATTTTATTAATATTAACTATATTAATAACAGTAGCAACCACAAATGAATCTAAGCACTGTGCTAAGGTATTTTGAACTTTTTAAAATATAAATTTATTTATTTTAATTGCAGACTAATTATTTTACAATATTCTATTGGTTTTGCCATACATCAATATGGATCCGCCATGGGTGTACACATGTTCCCAATCCTGAATCCCCCTCCCACCTCCCTCCCCATCCCATCCCTCTGGGTCATCCCAGTGCACCAGCCCCAAGCATCCTGTATCATGCATCAAACCTGGACTGGCGATTCTTTTCACATGTGATATTATACATGTTTCAATGCCATTCTCCCAAATCATCCCACCCTTGCCCTTTCCCACAGAGCCCAAAAGACTGTTTTATACATCTGTATCTCTTTTACTGTCTCATATACAGGGTTATCATTACCATCATTCTAAATTCCATATATAAGCTTTAGTATACTGTGTTAGTATTTTTCTTTTTGTCTTATTTCACTGTGTATAATAGGCTCCAGTTTCATCCACCTCATTAGAACTGATTTAAATGTATTCTTTTTAATGGCTGAGTAATACTCCATTGTGTATATGTACCACAGCTTTCTTATCCATTCATCTGCTGATGGACATCTAGGTTGTTTCCATGTCCTGGCTATTATAAACAGTGCTGCAATGAACATTGGGGTACATGTGTCTCTTTCAATTCTGGTTTCCTCGGTGTGTATGCCCAGCAGTGGGATTGCTGGGTCATAAGGCAGTTCTATTTGCAGTTTTTTAAGGAATCTCCACACTGTTCTCCATAGTGGCTGTACTAGTTTGCATTCCCACCAGCAGTGTAAGAGGGTTCCCTTTTCTCCACACCCTCTCCAGCATTTATTGCTTGTAGACTTTTGGATCGCAGCCATTCTGACTGGTGTGAAATGGTACCTCATTGTGGTCTTGATTTGCATTTCTCTGATAATGAGTGATGTTGAGCATCTTTTCATGTGTTTGTTAGCCATCCGTATGTCTTCTTTGGAGAAATGTCTGTTTAGTTCTTTGGCCCATTTTTTGATTGGGTCATTTATTTTTCTGGAGTTGAGCTGCATAAGTTGCTTGTATATTTTTGAGATTAGTTGTTTGTCAGTTGCTTCATTTGCTATTGTTTTCTCCCATTCAGAAGGCTGTCTTTTTACCTTGCTTATAGTTTCCTTTGTTGTGCAGAAGCTTTTAATTTTAATTAGATCCCATTTGTTTATTTTTGCTTTTATTTCGAGTATTCTGGGAGGTGGATCATAGAGGATCCTGCTGTGATTTATGTCGGAAAGTGTTTTGCCTATGTTCTCCTCTAGGAGTTTTATAGTTTCTGGTCTTACATTTAGATCTTTAATCCATTTTGAGTTTATTTTTGTGTGTGGTGTTAGAGAGTGATCTAGTTTCATTCTTCTACAAGTGGTTGATCAGTTTTCCCAGCACCACTTGTTAAAGAGATTGTCTTTACTCCATTGTATATTCTTGCCTCCTTTGTCGAAGATAAGGTGTCCATAGGTGTGTGGATTTATCTCTGGGCTTTCTATTTTGTTCCATTGATCTATATTTCTGTCTTTGTGCCAGTACCATACTGTCTTGATGACTGTGGCTTTGTAGTAGAGCCTGAAGTCAGGCAGGTTGATTCCTCCAGTTCCATTCTTCTTTCTCAAGATTGCTTTGGCTATTCGAGGTTTTTTGTATTTCCATACAAATCTTGAAATTATTTGTTCTAGTTCTGTGAAAAATACCGCTGGTAGCTTGATAGGGATTGCATTGAATCTATAGATTGCTTTGGGTAGTATACTCATTTTCACTATATTGATTCTTCCGATCCATGAACACGGTATATTTCTCCATCTATTAGTGTCCTCTTTGATTTCTTTCATCAGTGTTTTATAGTTTTCCATATATAGGTCTTTAGTTTCTTTAGGTAGATATATTCCTAAGTATTTTATTCTTTTCGTTGCAATGGTGAATGGAATTGTTTCCTTAATTTCTTTTTCTACTTTCTCATTATTAGTGTATAGGAATGCAAGGGATTTCTGTGTGTTGATTTTATATCCTGCAACTTTACTATATTCATTGATTAGCTCTAGTAATTTTCTGGTGGAGTCTTTAGGATTTTCTATGTAGAGGATCATGTCATCTGCAAACAGTGAGAGTTTTACTTCTTCTTTTCCAATTTGGATTCCTTTTATTTCTTTTTCTGCCCTGATTGCTGTGGCCAAAACTTCCAGAACTATGTTGAATAGTAGCGGTGAAAGTGGGCACCCTTGTCTTGTTCCTGACTTTAGGGGAAATGCTTTCAGTTTTTCACCATTGAGGATAATGTTTGCTGTGGGTTTGTCATATATAGCTTTTATTATGTTGAGGTATGTTCCTTCTATTCCTACTTTCTGGAGAGTTTTTATCATAAATGGATGTTGAATTTTGTCAAAGGCCTTCTCTGCATCTATTGAGATAATCATATGGCTTTTATTTTTCAGTTTGTTAATGTGGTGAATTACATTGATTGATTTGCGGATATTGAAGAATCCTTGCATCCCTGGGATAAAGCCCACTTGGTCATGGTGTATGATCTTTTTAATGTGTTGTTGGATTCTGATTGCTAGAATTTTGTTAAGGATTTTTGCATCTATGTTCATCAGTGATATTGGCCTGTAGTTTTCTTTTTTGGTGACATCTTTGTCAGGTTTTGGTATTAGGGTGATGGTGGCCTCATAGAATGAGTTTGGAAGTTTACCTTCCTCTGAAATTTTCTGGAAGAGTCTCAGTAGGATAGGTGTTAGCTCTTCTCGAAATTGTTGGTAGAATTCAGCTGTGAAGCCGTCTGGACCTGGGCTTTTGTTTGCTGGAAGATTTCTGATTACAGTTTCAATTTCCGTGCTTGTGATGGGTCTGTTAAGGTTTTCTATTTCTTCTTGGTTCAGTTTTGGAAAGTTGTACTTTTCTAAGAATTTGTCCATTTCTTCCACGTTGTCCATTTTATTGGCATATAATTGCTGATAGTAGTCTCTTATGATCCTTTGTATTTCTGTGTTGTCTGTTGTGATCTCTCCATTTTCATTTCTAATTTTATTGATTTGATTTTTCTCTCTTTGTTTCTTGATGAGTCTGGCTAATGGTTTGTCGATTTTATTTATCCTTTCAAAGAACCAGCTTTTGGCTTTGTTGATTTTTGCTATGGTCTCTTTTGTTTCTTTTGCATTTATTTCGGCCCTAATTTTTAAGATTTCTTTCCTTCTACTAACCCTGGGGTTCTTCATTTCTTCCTTTTCTAGTTGCTTTAGGTGTAGAGTTAGGTTATTTATTTGATTTTTTTCTTGTTTCTTGAGGTATGCCTGTATTGCTATGAACCTACCCCTTAGCACTGTTTTTGCAGTGTCCCACAGGTTTTGGGTTTTTGTGTTTGCATTTTCAGTCGTTTCTATGCATATTTTGATTTCTTCTTTGATTTCTTCTGTGATTTGTTGGTTATTCAGCAGCATATTGTTCAGCCTTCATATGTTGGAATTTTTAATAGTTTTTCTCCTGTAATTGAGATCTAATCTTACTGCATTGTGGTCAGAAAAGATGCTTGGAATGATTTCAATTTTTTGAACTTACCAAGGCTAGATTTATGGCCCAGGATATGATCTATCCTGGAGAAGGTTTCGTGGTGTTTTGAACTTTGAACTACTGGTCATCAGAAAAGAAGTAACCACCGCCTTTTGCTATGTCATTAGTAAAACAGATGACACTCAAAGAACCGAAGTTTTCCAGAGGCCCATGATGACACATGCCAAAGTGGATGCTTTGCTACAAAACATGGAAAACAAGAGAGAAGTGAGGAAGTAACGGTTGAGACAATAAATAAGAGCAGACCATTTATCTAGCTGTGCCAGGGAAAAAAATAAAAATGATGATAGTCGCATCCTGCATTTCTAACATTTTAATTTTTCATACTTCTAGAACTTCATTTTGGCTATAGAGCCAGAAAAAGCCAGAACATTCAGCACATGTTTTGAGATTTCAGGAAGAAGAATTTAAGTAACTATCTCAATCACAAATCAATGAAAAATTAGAGTAGTACATGTGTTTGAAATTTCAATTTTTAGATGAAAAAAAGCTCCAGAACTAGGAGAATTTGTACATATGTGATATGTTGATGGTGGTAGCATTGTGGCCAGTCCTCAGGGCAAGGCCTTTGATCGCCACATGATACTCCCAAATAGGGATGGTAGACGTGAAATTTTAAAGAGGAGAAAAAATAACAAATAGATCTCATTTCTAATAAAACAGAAATTGAAAACATTAATCCCTGGGGCTTCAAATCATTTGTCTCATTTAAGTGGACATTCATATTTAATTATCAACATATTCAATTACTATGAGTGCAAGCAAACTCCAGGAAAGAGTGAGGGATGGGAAATCCTGCCATGCTACAGTCCATTATGTTGCAAAAAGTCAGACATTACTTAGTGACTGAACAGCAACAACATATTCAATTATCAATTTAATGCCAATATCCTATATTGACCATATATGTCAATCACATATTGACATAGTCTATTTCACTGGCCTGTGTTATTAAGGAAAGAGGAGGTATTGCTCAATCACTAGAGAAGGTACTTCATTACAAATAGTATAATATATTAATATATTATTAGTATGTTATAATCATCATGCTGTACATTAGGTCTCTAGAACTTCTTTACCTTATAACTGACAGTTTATATCCTTTGACAAACATCTTTCCATTTGCCCAACCCCTAGTACCTGGTAACCAACATTCTACTCTGTTACTATGAGTTTGACATTTTTAGATGTACTGTATAAGTGATATCATGAATGATTTGTCATTCTGTGTCTCTCATATTTCGTTTAGTTTAATGACTTCCAGGTTCATCCATTGTTTCACTGGTGGGTTGAAATACTAAAAGGGACAAGGATGGCATTTTATCTTTCTATTTTAAGTCTGAATAATATTCTATTTTGTGTATACATACTTGTCCTCTTGGAAAACTCAAGTTGCTAGGCAAGAGTCTTTCACTGAGGACTCTGTTCTTTGCTGAAGGCTATATTTTAAAGGATTTCTTAACAAGCAAAAATTAATACAGATAATTTAAGATCATAAGAAATGATAACTAGAGAAGAGTAGAGAGGGATCCGAGAGTAATAAGTCTTCAAATGTATGGAGGATGCTGACAACCTGGCTTAAATATTTGGAAGACTGTTACTTAAAAGAGGAATTACTCTTCTTTTGCTTTAAATCTGGAATCTAGAAAATAGATTTAGGTCTAACTGGGAAGCATCTGGATGAAGTGGATATCTGACTCACTTCCCCAGACCATTGTTTGATTGTGGCAGAGACTGCTTTTTGTCCACCAGTATCCTTCCCCTATGTCTTTCATCCTATAACTCCATAGTGTAGATGAATATAAGTTTTCTCAGCTAGATTTAGCAACTTACCAACCTCACTGGCAGCTAAGTTCTAAGTTTTGGCCAGTAAGATGTAAGCAGAAGCAGTATGTGCTACTTGGGGGGTGCAACTTCTTGTTTTTGTTAGTTGATGAGTCTTGTCTGACTCTTTTACAACCCATGGACTGTGTAGCCCACCAGGCTCCTCTGTCCATGGTATTTCACACACAAATGTTTCTCTGCTGCTGCTGCTAAGTCGCTTCAGTTGTTTCCGACTCTGCGCGACCCCATAGACAGCAGCCCACCAGGCTCCCCTCTCTAGCCCTCTTCTGTCTTCCTTCCAGTTGGGAGATGAGGAGAACAAGAGTTGTCCTGAATACTATATAATTTCACTAGTATGTGGAACCTAAAAATCATAACTCAGAAACTAGAGAATAGATTGGCAGTTGCCAGAGTCTGGGAGATTGAAGAAATGGGTGATGAGGAACAAGGGATACAAACTTCCAGTTATAAGATTACTAAGTCCTGGTGGTCTAATGTACAGCATGATGACTGTGGTTAATGACATTGTTTTGTATACTTGAAAGTTTCTTTGAGAATATAATTGTCCTCACCACACACACACAAACTATGTGAGGTGACAGATGTGTAAACTAACCTTATTGTGACAATCATTTTCACAACATGTGCATATGTCAAATCATGTTGTGTACCTTACCCTAAACTTACATAATAGTATATCTCAATTATAGCTCAGTAAACCTGGAGGAAAAAAAAAGAGTAGCTGTCTCGGACCATGGGTCAGAAGCCATACACTGAGAATGGTGGAATTGTTCTATTAGTTTAGGATTACCTTTGAGTGAGTGAGTGAGTGAAGTCACTCAGTCATGTCTGATTCTTTGTGACCCCATGGACTGTAGCCTACCAGGCTCCTCCGTCCATGGGATTCTCCAGGCAATGATACTGGAGTGGTTTCCATTTCTTTCTCCAGGGAATCTTCCCGATCCAGGGATCGAACCCTGGTCTCCCGCATTGCAGGCAGACCCTTAACCCTCTGGGTTACCTTTCCCTGCATAGTTTTCTATGGATGAAATGAATTTCCTTAGTTTAATCCACTGTATTTTTTTATCTTTGTTACGGCAGCTTAGACAGCCCTCTAGGCAATATATTGATACCCTTAATAAGAAATTCTTTTATTATGTTCAACTAATTTCCTTCTAGCTTTTAAAAATTTCCCAAACTATGTCATAAATATGTTCTTCAGGGTAGACTTATTATTTTTTTGTTGCTTTCTAACTAATTTCCATGAGTTTAGCAACTTAAAGCAACATCTATTTAATAGGTGGATTATAGATTGTGGGTAGGTCAGGAATCTGGGCATGGTCTAACTGGGTTCTCTGATCAGAATCTCACAAGGTCAAAGTTAAGGTATCAGCTGGGATTAACATTCAAAACTGGAGCTCAGGGTCCTCTTCCAAGTTCTTTCTTGGTATTGACAAAATTCAGTTCCTTGCAACTAAAGGTCTGAAGTCCATGTTTTCTTGCTGTCTGCCAGCCAGGGGATTCTTTGAACTCTTAGCAGCCAGTCTTAGGCTCTTTCCTTGTGACTCCCTCCATCTTCGAGCTACCAACAGGAAGCAAAGTTAAGTGTCAGTCATTCAGTCCTGTCCGACTCTTTGTGACCCCATGGACTATAGCCTGCCAGGCTCCTCTGTCCATAGGATTTCCCAGGCAAGAATAATGGAGTGGGTTGCCATGCCCTCCTCCAGGGAATCTTCCTGACCCAGGGATGAATCCCTCATTGCAGCAGACTATTTACCATCTGAGCCACCAGGGAAGCTCCTAAACAGGGAGCAAAAGCCCCCTCATACTTCAAATCTAATTTTCCTTTTTGCAACTAGGTGGCAAAACTCCTGTGCTTTGAAAGGAGATTAGGTTAAGTCCGTCCTCATAATCTCCCTTTTGATGAATTTGAAATCAATGGATTAGTAATCTTAATTACATCTGAAATTTCTTTCTTCATATAAGCAGTAGTAATCACAGACATATGTTATCATATTCACAGCCTAGGGATTGAGACACGAAATCTTGGGGGTGCATTTTAGAATTCTGCCTACCCAGTAGGGGAGACATTTACCACCAGCTCCCAACAACAGCTATCTCATTATGTGTTGGGCAAGCCATAAACATTTCATAAATTTTCATTGCCTTGAATATGATATTTTAGTGATGATTGTGCATTGCCAAATCACACTTGATGTTACTATACTACTTTCAAGACAATATTGACATTAACAGGAGTCATAAAGATTCTAAAAACAGCTATATTGTAATATATAGTTCATAAATCTAAATTTCAGAGGATGTAGTGTAGATATAAAGATGAATGTAAAAGTTCATATTCTTTGTGCATGCAGTATTACCATTTAGGTTGACTTTGTCAACAGTTTTCAGACTAGTTAGTCTTAAATTTAGAAATTGCTTCGAGTAGTTTAAGAAAACACTATACTTGCCCTTTTATAATTGCCCCTTGGAGTATATTCTGTTTTTATGTTGGTATATTCCCTAATAAAAGGCTGACCACTTGACATGATACAAGGCAGTCTTAAAACATTTTTATCTATTGATTCCTTTGTTCTTCTGCTTTAACTCACTTTAAAAAAAAAAATCCCCGTCCTTACTAAGATCTGTAGAGTTCCACATGCTCCATGTTCCTCTAAGTTCTCATTTCCTCTCCCACTCCTCTCTTTCCCGGTCACTCACTTTATCCACACTAGATTTCTTCAGGGCCTCTCCCTGATACGCTCCCTTATTGGTTCAGGTCTGTTTTTCCATCTTTTTTTAAATCACTTTATTTTTAATTGGAAGATAATTGCTTTACCCTATTGTGTTGCTGAGGCTTCTCCTCCATCTCCTCTACGAAACAGCATCTCCCTTCGACTGTCATCTTGGTTCCCGCATCTGTCATTACATGCTATGTTATCTCTTTATTGGTTCCTTGCCTGTCTCCCTCCATTGCAACCAAAGCTGCTTGGGAGTAAGGGACTTTGTTTTATGATCTGGTTGAATCCTCAGTACCTAGGGCATCACATGAAAGTGAAAGTTGCTCAATCGTGTCCGACTCTTTGCAACCCCATAGACTATGGGAATTCTCCAGACCAGGATCCTGGAGTGGGTAGCCTTTCCCTTCTTCGGGGAATCTTCCCAACCCAGGGATCGAACCCAGGCCTCCCAAATTGCAGGTGGATTCTTTATCACCTGAGACCCTCAGTACCTAGGGCATCATGTGAAAGTGAAAGTTGCTCAGTCGTGTCCTTCTCTCTGCGACCCCATGGACTATGGGAATTCTCCAGGCCAGGATCCTGGAGTGGGTAGCCTTTCCCTTCTTCGGGGAATCTTCCCAACCCAGGGATCGAACCCAGGCCTCCCACATTGCAGGTGGATTCTTTATCACCTGAGTCACAAGGGAAGCCCAAGAATATTGGAGTGGGTAGCCTATCCCTTCTCCAATGGATCTTCCTAACTCAGAAATCGATGTGGGATCTCCTGCATTACAGGTGGATTCTTTACCAACTGAGCTATCAGGGAAGCCCATCAGAGACCTCAGCAAATATGGCTGAATTTATGCACAAATATATTTCAGAAAAGGCAATGTATGTAAGCTGGATGATTCATTTATTCTGCAAACTAACACAAGTCTTGCATTAAGAAAGAGCCCTGTCTTCCTTGACAAAGGAACAGAATGTTAATAGAAATGGAAAAAGTAACAATGTTGGCAGGGAAACAGAAGCAAGGAAGAGTGGGTCATTGGGAGAATCAGTGCCTGAGTTGGTTCTCCAGTTTTTGTTCAACTTACCAACGCAGATCGTGGACTTTTTCCAGTCCGTGCCAGAGCATTAAGGGTCGGACACAACTGAGCGACTTCACTTTCACTTTTCACTTTGCTGTATTGGAGAAAGAAATGGCAACCCACTCCAGTGTTCTTGCCTGGAGAATCCCAGGGACGGGGAAGCCTGCTGGGCTGCTGTCTATGGGGTCGCACAGAGTCAGATGGGACTGACACAACTTAGCAGCAGCAGCAGCAGCAGCCAGAGCGTTGAAGGCAATGGTGTGTTTAAGATGGAACAAGGACTCACAATACCCACTACTCTCCTGTAGCTGCCATCTCTGCTTCTATCGGTGACGACACGCTTTAGCAGGATAATTGCAAGTTTTGAAGTCACTTGTCACATTAAATACTTATTAACTGTTTTTAGAATAAAGGGTGAAGTTTTTTTTCATTGTTCCTCAAGTATTTTAGTTACATTGTAGGTGTTAACATTTGGCTTTGCTTATCTTTTATACTTGCTGATAAAATATATGTAACAATTGACTACATCAAATAATATGATAATTGAAGAAAAGCCTTTAATTAATAATCTGAGGATATGAATTTGAAACTTGCGTTTTGAACAGAAATAAATCTTTTACTTTAAAATTTCTCTCATTGAGAAACATTTGACAAGAAGTCAGCGTATTGCATCTTCCTTTTAATGACCTCAGATATATCACTGTGCCAAAGACTAAATGTATTAAGGACTCCAAGTACTTGACATGGACGTTTGTGAAACAGGGACTAGCTATTTTCTTATAACTCTGAAGATCTGAAGAGGCATTTTAGCTCTATAACATACACTTTGTAGCAGCTGCTGCTGCTGCTGCTAAGTCGCTTCAGTCGTGTCCGACTCTGTGCAACCCCATAGACGGTAGCCCACCAGGCTCCCCCGTCCCTGGGATCCTCCAGGCAAGAACACTGGAGTGGGTTGCCATTTCCTTCTCCAATGCATGAAAGTGAGAAGTGAAAGTGAAGTCGCTCAGTCGTGTCCGACTCTTAGCGACCCCATGGACTGCAGCCCACCAGGCTCCTCCGTCCATGGGATTTTCCAGGCAAGAGTACTGGAGTGGGGTGCCATTGCCTGCTCCACTTTGTAGCAGACCAGTCCAAAATAAAATATTTCATCACACAATATATATGTCCAACAAATACTGAATTTAATTTTGAAATGCTGAGTTGGAAGCATTCACACTGTCTGTAGTCCATCTACATGGCCATCTGTCCTCTGTTACTTTTGTAGCTGGAATCCTTTCAACGAAGGATTGGATGAGGTCTCTTCCAGTTCTAAGACTATGTTTCTGCAAGACTATTCAATCATCTGGAGAAGGAAATGGCAACCCACTCCAGTATTCTTACCTAGAGAATTCTGTGGGCAGAGGAGCCTGGTGGGCTGCAGTCCATGGGGTCTCACAAAGTCAGACACGACTGAAGAGACTTTGCATGCATGCATGCAGGCATGCATTGGAGAAGGAAATGGCAACCCACTCCAGTATTCTTGCCTAGAGAATTCTGTGGACAGAGGAGCCTGGTTGGCTGCCATCCATGGTGTCTCACAAAGTCAGACACAACTGAAGAGACTTTGCATGCATGCATGCATTGGAGAAGGAAATGGCAGCCCACTCCAGTGTTCTTGCCTGGAGAATCCCAGGGACGGGGGAGCCTGGTGGGCTGCCTCCTGTGGGGTCACACAGAGTCGGACACGACTGAAGCGACTTAGCAGCAGCAGTATTCAATCATCACTTAGTTTTGAAAGGAAAATGTTGCTGAATGGGAAAATGAACAACATCCATAACATGACTTTTTTCATTTTGTCACTATTATTACCTAAAATAGGCAAAACAACTAAAACAGAAATAATCTATCCAGAACATACCTGTGACGACTGTTTTAAATGGCACTGGTGCATGCTAAGTCACTTCAGTCGTGTCCGACTCTTTGCGACCCTCTGGACCGTAGCCCACCAGGCTCCTCTGTTCGTGGGGATTCTCTAGGCAAGAACACTGGAGTGGGTTACCATGGCCTCCTTCAGGGAATCTTTCCAACCCAGGGATCGAACCCAAGTCTCTTATGTCTCCTGCACTGGCAGGTGGGCTCGTTACCACTAGTGCCACCGGAGAATCCCTATGACTAATATAAGTCCTTAGAATTTTATTTTTAGTATTAACTCTTCAAATCATTATTTGAATAAGCCATTGATCCTTTGCTGAGATAGTTAACAAATTGGATTCTATTTTTTAAAAATTTTTATTCGAGTATAGTTGCTTAACAATGCTGTGTTAGAGTCTGCCGTACAACAATGTGAATCAGCCATTTGTATACATATATCCCCTGTTTTTTGGATTTCCTTCCCAAATAGATCTCCCAGAGCATTGAGTGGAGTTCTCTGTGGTACACAGTAGGTTCTCATTAGTTATCTGTTTTACACATAGCGGTGTGTACGTGCCAATCCCAGTCTCCCAATTCATCCAACCTCCTCTTTCCCCCCTTGGGGTGCAGTGGTGGCTCAGAGGTTAAAGCGTCTGCCTCCAATGCGGGAGACCTGGGTTCGATCACTGGGTCGGGAAGATCCCCTGGAGAAGGAAATGGCAATCCACTCCAGTATTCTTGCCTGGAGAATCCCCTGGACAGAGAAGCCTAGTAGGTTACAGTCCATGGGGTTGCAAAGAGTTGGACACGACTGAGCGACTTCACCTCACGTTCTGCTGTGGAAATAGGTTCATCTGAACTATTTGTCCAGATTCCACATATATGCATTAAATATTTGATATTTGTTTTTTTTTTTTTTTCCTCTGTGACTTACTTCACTCTGTATGGCAATCTCTAGGTCCATAGATGTCTCTGCAAATGGTACAATTCCATTCCTTTTAATGGCTGAGTAATATTCCATTGTGTGTGTGTGTGTGTGTGTGTATATATATATATCCCATATCTTCTTTATCCATTCCTCTGTTAATGGACATTTAGGTTGCTTCCATGTTCTAGCTATTGTAAGCACTGCTGCAATAAACACTGGAGTGCATGTATCTTTTGGAATCATAGTTTTCTTCAGGTATATGCCCAGGAGTTGGATGGCTGGGTCAAATGGCAGTTTTAATTTTAGCTTTTTAAGGAACTGTCACACCATTTTCCATAGTGGCTGCACCAATCCACGTTCCCACCAACAATGTGAGAGCGTTCCCTTTTCTCCACACCCTCTCCAGCGTTTATTGTTTATAGATTTTTTTTTTTATGAAAGCCATTCTGACCACTGTAAGGTGATACCTCACTATAGCTTTAATTTTCATTTCTCTAATAATTAGTGATGTTGAACATCTTTTCATGTGTTTGTTGGCCACCTGTATTTCTTCTTTGGAGAAACATCTATTTAGATCTTCTGCCCATTTTTTTGCTATTAAACTGAGATTTTCTGAAAGCATTTTGTATAATAAAACACACATGACCATTTTGAGGGATTACGATGAAGGTCACATACCGTAATTTGGGCAAGTGACAATGGAAAAACATGTACTATTGCAGAAATGATATCTCAGTGCTTTTGTGATATTGCTGCTGCTGCTAAGTCGCTTCAGTTGTGTCCGACTCTGTGCGACCCCATAGACGGCAGCCCACCAGGCTCCCCTGTCCCTGGGATTCTCCAGGCAAGAACACTGGAGTGGGTTGCCATTTCCTTCTCCAATGCATGAAAGTGAAAAGTGAAAGTGAAGTTGCTCAGTCGTGTCTGACTCTTAGCGACCTCATGGACTGCAGCCCACCAGGCTCCTCCGTCCATGGGATTTTCCAGGCAAGAGTACTGGAGTGGGTTGCCATTGCCTTCTCTGTTTGTGGTATTAAACTTTATATATTTCAGATTCAAAAAAGAAAATTCAAATAAGGTGATTAGAATCCCAGTGAATTGTTGCTGTTCAGTCGCCCAGTCATGTCTGACTCTCATGACCCCACAGAGTGCAACACTCCAGGCCTCCCTGTCCCTCACCATCTCTTGGAGTTTGCCCAAGTTTGTGTCCATTCCATTAGTGATACCATCCACAGTGAATAAGAATGGGGAGGAAAGGGGGGAAAGATGTATAACATAAATACTGGTTTTCCTGTTAGTTTGGGGGTTTTGTTTGAGATAATACGAACCTTCATTTCAATTTGAAGAGATAATACAAATTCATTTATTAAGTTATACAAGAGTATTTTCAGTCAACCAACATTTCCTGATCACACAGAATAACTTGGAGGTTGCACCAGACATCAGGGAGCAGAAATTAAATCTGGCCTCGATGTGATGAGTGCTATTTGCAAAGCATGTTAGGGAGCATGTAAGAAGGGCCTGCTAATGTCCATGGGATGGATCAAAGAAGATGTCTAGGCAGCAGTGAGGCTTGAACTTGGCACTGAAAAAGAACTAGAGGTGACAGAAAGTCATTCAGGGCAGGGGAAAGACAGGAAGAGGGGCACAGACTCCGGAGAGAAGCTGTGAGTTTGAGGTGTTGCCAAGATGTGCAGTAGAATAGAGATCTGGTCAAAGATGAGCCTGGAGCAACTAGCAAAGATCTATTTGTTTGTCTTGGTAGAACTTTATTCTGAAATCAGTGAGAGCAATGAAGAACTTAAAGCAAGGGAGTAACATCAAGATTTTGTTTCAGAAAAAATCTCTAGGCATAAGATTTTGGAGAAAGAGTTGGAGTGGGGAAGATTAGAGCAAGGAGAAAAAGAAAGGACCATTAACTTTTCTTTTTCTCGAATTGAATGTGTGGGTATGCTCAGGGATGGATTATTCAAGTACCATGCATTTGTGATACATTTTAGTCAGACTGTAATGTAATTGTCTTGAAATTGGTTCAGTTAATGATAGTAATCAATCAACAGGAGTCATAAAACTCTTTTCATTGTTATTACTTAGTTTTGATTGATGAAGAGGATTTCACTTTCTTTTTACAATAGTAATAACTTTTTTAGTGGATGTGTTCTGTGGACTCCAGTAGTTTTAATGTCATATTTTATGGTCCTTCCTTATACATTGGCTTATTTATGTGATGATTATTATTTATAGGATGTTTTTTCTTGACTTAACAAATCCAGTAGAATTGCCCTCTCTACATAATTAGGAGGAAGAAATATCTTGAAACATTACTTTTCTGTTATATATCCATGTATTCTTAAATGGTTAAGGAAGGTAGCTAAATAGTAACTGTTTTCTCAACTGAAATGAATTATTCAACATGGAAAATCAAGGCCTTGGTACCTATTTTGATGAACTGAAGTTCTTTGTTTCAATTTAATTATGTTGATTCAAATTTCAGTTGTGGTTTAATTATATTAATTTGCCTTCATGTTGAATAAGATTAAGAGCAAGAGTAATTGCTAATAGTTATTGAATGTTTATTTCATGCCGGGAACTATGCTAAGTACTTTATATGTATTATGTAGTTAAACTCTCACAATGACCTTAATGAGGTTCTCCATTCTCCTCTAGGGGCTTCCCAGGTGGCACTAGTGGTTAAAAAAAAAAAAAAAAAATCTGCCTTTCAAGTTGAATAACTTGTCTAAGTTCATAAAACTCCTTGAGTGCTAGAGCTGAGATTAGAACACAGATGTTCTAACTTAGACTTCAGGCTCTCAGCCACTACCCTATACTTCACCAAACCACCTCTGTTAAGGATGGAGTGATCCTGTGTCTTCCTCCCCTTCGAAAATATATTAAACGATTTTATACTATTTCATTAGATTTTTCTATGGAGCACCATTGAACAATTTAATTCTTTTGCAGAGAACCCAAGGTTCAGGCATTGGAATAAGTGCCCAGCTTAGCAAATATGTCAATAGTAATGCATGTATGTAAAAGCTTGGATTCATACAGTCAGTGAATATTTATTGATTAATTGAGTACCTGATCTGTGGTAGGTTCTGGGATGCATAAGAAGTCTCTCCCCTCATGAGATTTCTGTCTCATGGAGATAAAAGACAATAAAGAAGTTATCTCCCCAGTCAGACTCCCTCATGCTGGTCTAACTGCTGCTCTGATGGTTCAGAATTCATGATTGCCAAGTTCACTGAGATCCATAGCTTCCTACTATGGAATCCAGTTTCTGACTGGGGTACCTTACAAGTGGGCTGAGCTCAGAAGTGACAGTTTGAGGTACATGAGATAGGTCAGTTGATTGGTTAGGATTACTCAGGAGACGTGGGTTCGATCCCTGGGTCGGCAAGATCCCCTGGAGTAGGAAATGGCAACCCACTCTAGTATTCTTGCCTGGAGAATCCCTGGACAGAGGAGCCTGGAGGGCTACAGCCCGTGGGGTCACAAAGACTTGGACCCAGCTGAGCACACAAGCACGCATGGAGCAGTACACTTGGAATCTAGAATCAAATAGATTTTGACTGGATTCTGGAGGTGTCACTTACTAGCCTTATGACTAGGGCAAGCAGCCTAATCTCTCTAAACCAGTTTACAAATCTATATAGTAAAGTACTAAGTATAAAGTATAGTCCTAAGAATATTAATGTGTTCATTGATTGAACAAATATTTATTGGATGCATCTGCTGTGCTGGTTTAACCTACCTCACGGGGCTACAGTTGTAACTCAATAAAATATTATATGAAAAGCCCCAGGCACATAGTAAGTATTCAAAAAATTTAGTTCCCTCCTACCTCAGCCCATTTTTTTCTTTACTAGATACTATCTTCCATTTGGTAAGTGAGAAATCCCAGTGCCCAGGAATGGCCAGGTTGTAGGAAAATCTGGTTCATACCACCTAGTCTTACAAAACTTAATTGAATGGAATTCAACCAAGATAGATTGGCTGTACAAAGTCAGCCAGTCATTCTAATAAGAAAAATGCTTTTCTATAAGAAAAGTCCATTTGTAAAGTCCAGGACCAGATGGCTTCACAGGTGACTCTACCAAGCATTTAGAGAGGCGTTAACACCTTATCCTTCTCAAAATATTCCAAAAAATGACAGAGGAAGGAATACCTTTGAACTCATACTTGGAGGCTACCATTACCCTGATACCAAAACCAGATCAAAAAAAAAGTACAGGCCAAAATCACTGATAAACATAAATGCAAAATTCATAAACAAAATACTAGCAAATTGACTCCAACAATACATTAAAAGGATCATACACCATTATCAAGTGGGATTTTCCCAGGGGTGCAAGGATTTTTCAATATCGGCAAATCAATCAGTGTGATACACCACCTTAACAGATTGAAGAATAAAAGCCATACAATTATCTCAAAGGTGCAGAAACAGCTTTTGATAAAATTCAACATCCATTTATGATAAAAACTCTTCAGAGAGTGAACCTAGAGGGAACATACCTTAACACAATGAAGGCTGTATATGACAAATCCACAGCTAACATCATACTCAGTGGTAAAAAGCTGAAAGCTTCTGCATACAGCTCAATATCAAATTAACAACCCAATCAAAAAACAGGCATAAGACGTAAATAGAGTTCTCCAAAGAAGACATACAGATGTCATACATATATCCAATGGACTACTACTCAGCCATGAAGAATGAAATATGCCATTTGCAGCAATATAGAAAGACTTAGATAAGTGAAGTAAGGCAGACAAAGAAAAATATCAAATGATATCACTTATATGTAGAATCTTAAAAAATTATACAAGTGAACTTATGTATGACACAGAAATAGACTCACAGTCTTAGAAAACAAATTTATTGTTACTAAAGGGGATATTAGGTTGTGGCAAGAGAGAAATTAGACATTTGGGATTAGTGTGTTCAGTTCAGTTGATTTCAGTCGCTCAGTCGTGTCTGACTCTTTGCGACCCCATGAATCACAGCACGCCAGGCCTCCCTGTTCATCACCATCTCCCGGAGTTCACTCAGACTCACGTCCATCGAGTCTGTGATGCCATCCAGCCATCTCATCCTCGGTCGTCCCCTTCTCCTCCTGCCCCCAATCCCTCCCAGCATCAGAGTCTTTTCCAATGAGTCAACTCTTCGCATGAGGTGGCCAAAGTACTGGAGTTTCAGCTTTAGCATCATTCCTTCCAAAGAAATCCCAGGGCTGATCTCCTTCAGAATGGACTGGTTGGCACAAACTCGTGTGCAAAGTCTCTTGGACAAGGAGAGGCTTTGAATGCTGACCCTGAACCAGAGTTCTAGAGCCTGAGTTACCCACAGCAGTGTTGGTGGAGGCAGAAGATGGAGTGAAGAAGAATCGAGTGCCTGATTTGTATTTAACAGAGAACTCTGGCAGCATTCAGAGGATAGATGTGAAGGGAAGAAGGCAAATCAAAGTGGTAAAGAATCTGCCTGCTAACTCAGGAGACTTGGGAGACTTGGATTTGATCCCTGGGTCAGGAAGATCCCCTGGAGTAGGAAATGGCAACCCACTCCAGTATTCTTGCCTGGAAAATTCCATGGACAGAGGAGCCTGGCAGGTTATGGTCCATGGGGTCTCAAAGAGTTGAACACGACTGAGAGCACACACCACCACCACAGACAGATCAAGTAAGAGGGTCTTAGAACATCTAGATAAGGAATGACGAGGCAGTGGTAACAGAGATGATTTCAAGAGATATTTTAAGAACTAAAATCAGAGGGCTTTGGAACATTTCTTAGGTGACATAGTCTAAACTGTGGTTGCAAGTGGAATTTTAATTAGCATTCATAAGATTTAGGTATCTTTGATAGGATAGGCTGAACTGCTTTTACAGATATATTCCCAAAGTATTTAATAGTTCATATGTAATAGAAGTTTATTTCTTATCCATGTAATAGTCCAAGGTGTATGCTTCTGGTTGGCAGATAGCTCTCCTCCATGCAATAATTGGGGAAATCAGATTCTCTTTCCATGCCAAATCACTTTTAATTTGCTATATTTTAAGAACCACATTTAAGAACAAAGGTTTAACTTTGTTTTCCTAGAGCCTTGATGATAATTTCCCAGATACATATAATCAGCAAATGATGCCCTTTCCCATTTAAAAATTTTGTATTTATTATTTACCCAAGAGGAAGAAAATATAATGAATTTGGAAATAATACCTTCAAACTTATTAATTAAAACTGGTCCTGGTGTTTCACACAGTAATTTTTAGTTTCCTGAAAATTGCACTTAGATGGAATGGTTGATTCTCTGTCAAGAGTATGCAAGTGAAATCTTGTTCATTGACTCTCCTCAGAGAAAGCTGAGAAATCCCCTCATTTTAAAGTCAATCAGTAGTGTCTGACTCTTTGCGACCCCATGGACTATACAGTCCAGTCACAAGAAGTCGGACTATACAGTCCATGGAATTCTCCAGGCCAGAATATTGGAGTGGGTAGCCTTTCCCTTCTCCAGGGGATCTTCCCAAACCAGTGATCAAACCAGGTCTCCCCCATTGTGGGCGGATTCTTTACCAGCTGAGCCACAAGGGAAGCCCAAGAATACAGGAATGGGTAGGTAGCCTATCCCTTCTCTAGGGGATCTTCCTGACCCAGGAGTTGAACCAGGGTCTCCTGCATTATAGGCAGATTCTTTACCAACTGAGCTATCAGGGAAGTCCAAAAATGCATTGAAACCAGTGATTATGGCACCCCACTCCAGTGCTCTTGCCTGGCAAATCCCATGGATGGAGGAGCCTGGTGGGCTGCAGTCCATGGGGTGGCTAGGAGTGGGGCACTACTAAGCGACTTCACTTTCACTTTTCACGTTCATGCATTGGAGAAGGCAATGGCAACCCACTCCAGTGTTCTTGCCTGGAGAATCCCAGAGCCTGGTGGGCTGCCATCTCTGGGGTCGCACAGAGTCGGACACGACTGAAGAGACTTAGCAATATAACACATGGAGCTCAACTTGGTTCTCTATGACAACCAAGAGGAGTGGGATGGGGTGGAGGTGGGAGGAAGGTTCAAGAGGGAGGGGACATAAATGTACTCATGGCTGATTCACATTGTTGTATGGCAGAAACCAACACAGCATTGTAAAGCAATACTCCCCCAACTTAAAAAAAAATTTTAAGTTACTAGTGACTAATACTGGAGAAGGAAATGGCAACCCACTCCAGCGTTCTTGCCTGGAAAATCCCAGGGACGGGGGAGCCTGGTGGGCTGCCGTCTATGGGGTCACACAGAGTCGGACACGACTGAAGTGACTTAGCAGCAGCAGCAGCAGTGACTAATACATCCCAGTTGTAACACATAAAATGACACAATACAAAATGTATGCAAGCAGAAAAAGTTACTAGTGACTCTCTAGGCAATGGCCTCAGGAAAGTATCCATAGCCAGAGGAAAAGGATGGAGGAGAATACAGCTATGTAGGGTACAGTGAGAAAAGGAAATGCTCAAATTTTTTAAGGAAAGTTTTTATAGGAAAGTTAAATGCTTAAATTTCTTGAAATGCTATTTGTTCTTGTTTGGTTAGGATGGCTGTAGAAACATAATAACATATTCTAGAAGAATTCCAGAGTAAATTGTTTCTCTTAGAATAAGCAGCATGCTTAAATGATGAGAAATATATTTGTGCCTCCACAATCTGTGCATTGATCACTGATCACAGAGGGAGCCCCCAGGGTGGGAGGAGTTTAAAGCCCTTTGCAAAGGATGACTGTGACATCCAGAACACTCTTCTCACTCCAGCTGCTCTTATGCCATAGATTAATGTGCAAATAATTCATATTCAAAATTAAACCAGTACTTGTCTAAATCACTGTGAAAAAATGTAAGTAACCACTTCCCTTCTCTGCTTTAGTTTACCTAAATTTTTAGAAGTTACCAGGAAATAGTAGGTTCCACTGATAATTTATGCCATGTGTGAAGGGGAAGCTATATTTACCCCCAATCCAACATATATCATTTTTTTTCTTAGATATTCAGAACTCTGCATTTATAAAAGATAAATAAGCCCCAAAATTACTTATAAAAATCACAGTCTATTCTGTCACTTACACCTTCTTTTTATGCTGTGTCTGGAAGTGCTTTCTCCCTGTCAAAGAAATAATTGACTTTGGTTCAGTTCTATACTGCAGTCCGTGGGGTCGCTAGGAGTGAGATACGACTGAGCTACTTCACTTTCACTTTTCACTTTCATGCACTGGAGAAGGAAATGGCAACCCACTCATGTTCTTGCCTGGAGAATCCCAGGGACGGGGGAGCCTGGTGGGCTGCCGTCTATGGGGTCGCACAGAGTTGGACACGACTGAGTGACTTTACTATATTCTGTATCATGGTAACTTCATTAACTAACAATTTAAAAATCAATGGAATAGTCATTCCTCATTATGTAAAAATGTTATTTTAATAATATTAAGCCACATGTGATTATAAACTTTTTGCATTTTAATTTTAATAAAATTATTTAGCCCTATGTAATGTTTCCATGGTAGAGTATTGCAAATTTCTAAAAATAAAAAAAAAATGAAGGAATGAGCTTAAGGAATAATTTTAATGTATAAATGAGGTACCTGTCTTGAAGATTTTTAAATCACTAGTAAAAATAAATTCATATAAAAATATAATCTATAGCTCTGAGTACACTTGGAAGTCTCTATTTTTGTAGGTCTCTTTCAAGTGTGAAGGATGTTGTTATAGTAAAGATATTTTTTTCTGTTGTATTTGGTCAACAGAAGTAGCTAGCTTTATATGTTTGTTGAAAGATTGGATACCTTCAGGAACATCCACCATAAATTTGAATTCTTTTTAACTGTTCACACTCAGTATTTATATTCACTTCTCTTTTTTTCTTTTGTCTTTTTTCTTCTTTTTCTTTATCTTCCTCCTCCTTCCCTTTCTCCTTTCTTATAAAGACTGAGTTTTTATTTCACATTGTTCTTTATTTGAAGTAGGCATTACTGAAGAACTATAGCCCCCAAAATAGGAATAGCTCTTTCTGTTTCATTACACACTAGGTTTGGGATAAGGCTGATTTAAACTTGTGAACCAGGAGGCTCATTTATTCTGAAAATGAAAAACAAGAGACTCATTCCTAGATGGCTGTTTACATTTTAAATAGCTTCACACAGTTTTAAGGAAAGGAAGCCTGCCACCGTGTGTATGCTGTGTTTATTGCTACACAAAAGGGGACCCATTCAGATCAAGTTTAGTTCTATGTTGGACTTAAACTACAGTATAGGCTAAATAATCACACAAAATATTGAAATGCCACATAGACGTCCTGCTTCAAAAACAAAATAAAAACCGTAGCTGAGGGACATGTTTTTATTTACTATATGAGGGAACATTACACAAACTATCTAATTCCTCTTTTTCAAACAATTTGATCCTAGGGTTCAGATATATACAATTAAAATTCTCTAGGTCTAAAATACTCTAGACCTTTTAAAGCATAGAATTTAAAGTTATAAGATAAAATAATAAGACTTTAAAATAAAATTTTCTGAAGTTAATGCTATGTGATGAAATGAAGGCATGAAAGGTTATTCTTGGATATGATATTAATAATCATAAAATTTGAATTTTATTTTAGAGTTAACACTTCCTAGATTCTTCTCCTGTATTTGTTTACCCTGTTTCCATTGTATTATCACTGTAAAAAAGATTGTAATGAGGATCACAGTCCAACTTGTAACAACAAAGTACAAGTTGCTGGAAAATGCCTGAGCCAAGTGTGCGGTAGTGATGCCTTTGAAGAGCAGAACCACAGGCTTCCCAGTAATTTGACGACTGTTGGTGCCACCTTGTGGTTGAGTGCAATATTGCAACAAAACAGTACTGGCGCTTGAATTTAATGTCTGAGTTTTTTGAACCAACAAACTGAATCCCTTTTTGTGTATGTGTGTTAATATATTTATTAAGGATTAAACACAAGTTAATGGCTTGGGTTTACTGGGAGCTTTATTATAATAAAATGACTTCAGTTCACTGGGAAGTTTATTACAATAAAAGAACCCTCAAAACACATGTAACTTCCTCATATATGAAATATAATAAGGTAGCATTTCCCAGGGAGAGATCAGGGATTATTAGTCCTGAAAGATACACTCAAGAAGACTAGACTCTATGGTCAAAGAAGCCTGGTAAATGCCACCTGTCATATCTCCATTGCTTTTAACTGCTGAGGACACAGGTTCAATCCCTGGTCAGAGAACTTAGATCTTATAAACTGTACCAGTCAAAAACGATAATAATAATTCTAAAAAAAAAAAAGCTATGGAAAATTAATCTCTTTAATTTTGTTTCAAACCAGTATTTTCCAAATATGCTTGACCACAGAATTCTTTCTTAAAATACAAATAACATCTGTTAATACTACCAGGTAATAAACTGATTACCTTCTAGCATAAAAGATTAGAGCATTAGGTGCAAATCTCTTACTGAAGCTAAATTAAAAGAATGATGTCCCCAGTTCTGTGTTGGAATCACAGGCTGAAGGTCTTGCACTTGAAATTAAGGATTCTTACATTACTGAAGGTCCCCTCAGTTACAATGACAAATTAAACAATGAGAAATTTCTTAAGGAATTTGACTATTAAAAATTATTGAATTTTAATAGTAGCACCCAGAAGCCTCTGAATGATGGCTGGAAAAGGAGCAGTGTCGCAGAGTTTATTCTGTGGAGTCAAAATACAACGGGGAAAGTCAGGTAACTGACTCACCATTTGTTCTGCACCCAGAGCTGTTTTCCTATACTTATGACTCTAAGCTTTGCTAATATTTTTACCGTCTCCAATCTAAGTTCAGTTCAGTTCAGTCGCTCAGTCGTGTCTGACTCTTTGTGACCCCATGAACCGCAGCACGCCAGGCCTCCCTGTCCATCACCAACTGCCAGAGTTTGTCCATTGAGTTGGTGATGCCATCCAACCATCTCATCTTCTGTCGTCCCCTTCTCCTGCCTTCAATCTTTCCCAGCATCAGGGGCTTTTCCAATGAGTCAGCTCTTCGCATAGAGTGGCCAAAGTATTGGAGTTTCAGCTTCAACATCAGTCCTTCCAATGAACACCCAGGACTGATCTCCTTTAGGATGGACTGGTTGGATCTCCTTGCAGTCCAAGGGACTCTCAAGAGTCTTCTCCAACACCACGGTTCAAAAGCATCAATTCTTTAGCGCTCAGCTTTCTTTATAGTCTAACTCTCACATCCATACATGGCCACTGAAAAAACCATAGCCTTGACTAGATGGACCTATGTTGGCAAAGTAATATCTCTACTTTTTAATATCCAAGTTATCCTGTAGCCAAAGCCACACATTTATGAAATATTTCACCATCATAATATCTTTTCAGAGTCCCTTAAAACAGCCTTTCTGTCTTGTGCCAATCCCTGAGATCTCAGTGCCTATCACAGACTCAAAAATCTGTCCCTAAACCTTCACCCTTAGACTGACTCTTGCTATCTAAATTATTTTTTCAGGCCGTTGGATATTTACTGCCTCAAGAGGCATCACGGATGTTATACCAAGCATGAAAAATGTTAGGAAGTGGCCTAATGTAACAGTGAAGGTCAAGCCCCAGCATCCTAGCTGTGTGACTTTTGGGGAATCTACTTGTTCCATGCTGTGGTTTCTACAGTTATCAACCAGATAACATACTCACCTTATACTTGTTACGTTAGGATGTTATCTTTGACATAGTAAGTGTTCGATAACTGGAGTCATCTAGATTCTCTTTTGTAATTTAAGTTCTGCCCTCAAGACCTGCAGGATTCTAGAAACTGGTTGTCCCTAGCTCTAAGGGGATTTTGACAGCATAGACAGGGGTTGAGGAAAATGTTTCCGGCGAGCAGTAAGAAACAGATTACTTCTGAAAAGGATTTAGTTGTGAGTATATAGGCTTCTGTGCCGAATCATCCACTATGTCAGTTGTCTACATAATAGCTAAATAAAATAGTGTGAGATACTAATATCATTAACTGTTAAGAACCACAAGGCCAACTTCCTTAAAATGAGTTTCCTTGTAAAAGGCTTATTCGTGCTTTTTTGGACCAAAGAAATACAAGATTGCTGTGCCTTGAACGTAGTGAATGGTTTGTGATCAAGTTACAGGAAAAGCTTTGAGTGGACTGGGCTCCCGATTTCAAATCCAACCTGGTACAACCATTCCAAAAGTTTTCTTATGTCTAGGAAGGAGACAGCAGACTCCCAGAGACCTTAGGGGGATTAAAACAAATAACTATGAGAGTTTTAGATGCCAGTTTTATAGACCAATAAGCTACTTGTCAATGTTAGTATTATTCATAGAACCTAAATGATTATTCAACATTGTTACATATTAATTCTATGATGTTTTTTTAGATTTAAAGAAGGTAAATATGGGTGTTCAGGTTTCCTAAAAAGTTGAGTAGGAGGAACACTGGACTTAGCGTCTAAAGTCTAAATTTGCCTTTCGTCTTGTTACTTGCTAGCTTCTTATGTGATTTGGTGCAAGTCACACTGAATCCCAAATTGTTTCTCACCTGCAGTCTAAGTGGATAACATGCTTTTACCAACTTTACAGGGTCATCATGAGGAAATATTGAATAGTACTCTGTACACTGGAAACTCTATAGTTATTCATTTACTCATTCATTGAACAAATCCTTCCTGAGTGCCTGCTCCATCCCAGAGACTGTGTCCTGTGCTGGGACAGAGTCCTTCCCTCATGGGGGTTCTAGCCAATGGAAAAATTCCTACAATAATCCAATCAGTTCAGTTCAGTCGCTCAGTCGTGTCCGACTCTTTGCAACCCCATGAACCACAGCACACCAGGCCTCCCTGTCCATCACCAACTCCTGGAGTCCACCCAAACCCATGTCCATTGAGTCAGTGATGCCATCCAACCATCTCATCCTCTGTCGTCCCCTTCTCCTCCTACCTTCAATCTTTCCCAGCATAACTCCTTTTCCTATTTGGAACCAGTCTGTTGTTCCATGTCCAGTTCTAACTGTTGCTTCCTGACCTGCATACAGATTTATTAACCCATAAGTAGCATAATGATTAGTACTACTACACAAGAAAACAAATGCCAGGAGAAAATAACAAAGAAACCTATTTCTGATTGGGATGTTGAGCAAAACATCCTTTAGCAAATTATATTTTTAATCTAAGACCTGAAAGATAATAAGTATCTGTCAGGCAAAAAAAGAGGGGGAAGAGAATAGGAAGGAGGGGCTTTTTGAGCAGAGAAGCTGGTTGGAAGATGTGAAGACTGGAAGCAGAAAATAACTTCTAGTAACAGGACGGCTAGAACAGAGTGGAGGCCAAAAATGAAGTTGGAAGGATGGTAAGTTCTGTATGCCAGGTTAAAGATTTGGGGTTTTATTATAGGTGTGGTTGAAAGGTGTTGAGATGTGTTAAGCAAAGAAGGGAGGAGATTAAATCTGCATTTTTAAAAGGTCAGTCTGGCCAAAGTACAGAGAATTAATGGAGGACCCAGAAGCATGGAGAGCCCAGTTGTGAAGTTATTACAGCTGCATAGCAAGGAAATTGTGGTAGCTTATCAAGGATGGAGACGCAGAAGACAGATTCATGGTATATTTTGGAGGAGAATTAATTGGACTTGGTGGTGATCCTGGATGGAGAACGAGGTATGGAGAATGATTTCTCAGTGTCTTGCTGGAGGAAATGGCAAATAGTGGAGCCCTTAACCCCCATGACAAAGCCTGAGGGAGGGGCACCCTGAGCAGGAGAGGGTCAAGGCCCATTAAAGTGCTGACACGGGGATGTCTGTGAGGTATCCAAGTGGAGGTGACCAATGTCAGCAAGAGGAGGGGTCTGCCACCCACACCAAGTCATCCAGCTGCTCACCACATATTGATGAGGACCAACAATATGTCTGAGTTTGTACTTAAGTGCTGGAGGTTTAAAAACCAATGTTACAAATGGCTGTGATCTTACAGAGCTTATTATATTCTAGTAACTGGTAGCAGTTGCACAGGTGATTGTCAAAGTCAAAGGCAGTAACTTGATCTAGAGCATGACTGAGAAAATTCAGATGGATGCAGGGGTGTTAATATCCCTCAAATTATATGCTATAACTCTTCCAATCCCCAGGGTGCTCAGCCTGGAGCCCCACTCATATTTTTCTTTAAATCATGTAGACCATAGTTATCAACTATAGTTTCAGGTTGGGCAAAACAGAAAGAATGAAACAAGATTTTGTTCTAAGGGAGACAGTCTTGAATAAAGATTTATTTCCTGAGGATGAAGACTGTCCCTGTAATGGTTTCCTTGGTGATGTTCCTGATTTACCTTTTCTAGGCTGGGAATCGCCGTTTTAAAAAATAACCATTTTTCCCCTTAATTTATTTATGTTTAATTGAAGGATAATTACAATTCTGGGTTGGATTTCTGCCATACGTCAACATGGGTCAGCCATATTAAACACTGTGGTCACATTGACTCCCTTAAAGGATGCATTGTGACACATCACTATTAGGCCTGTGTTTACGTTAAAAACTTTTTTTTTAATCTGTCCTGCTGTCAAAATGGGAGTTTCACAATGGGAAACTGGGATCATTGTTCTATTAAACCCAGGTCTACGCATACAAAAACAAGGCCTTATATTTGTATGGGGGATGTGGAGAGTTTTGAGGGAGCCCCCAAATGATTATGTAAGAAAAACCAAACGCCATAAGGCAATCTTTATACTTAGCATAGATATGTATGTGTCATGGAGGTGAGTGGAGTGTCGAGGAGGAATATAGGTTGGCAGATTTAAGTATGTTGTTACTGAGTTGCTTAAGTCATGTCTGACTCTTTGTGACCCCAGGGACTAACCCACCAGGCTCCTCTCTGGGATTTTCAGGCAAGAATACTGGAGTGGGTTGCCATTTCCTTATCCAAGGTGGTTTAAGTATATCAACATCATAACTGTCATACCTAAGACTTGCATAGTAGTTTATAATTTTCTGAGGCCCACTCTTATTTTTCTTTAAATCATGCAGACCATAGTTATCAACTGTAGTTTCAGGTTGGACAAAACAGAAAGAATGAAACAAGATTTTATTCTAAGGGAGACAGATCTTGTGTAAAGAATTATTTCCTGCGGATGAAGATTGTCCCTGTAATGGTTTCCTTGGTGATGTTCCTGATCTACCTTTTCTAGGAATCCTTAATAACAGCATAGACTCATTAGATGAGATTGGCCTCATTCATCAGTCAAAATGAGAAATGGTATAAATACATATAAAAGTATATGTAGGCCCTTCCCTCTTGCAGATGAAGCAAAAAAAAAAAAAAGCACAGATGTTAGAATCTGTAGCCTTGGTTGTAATCCCGACTCCATCTCTTGCTTGCTGTGTATCCATGGGCAGCTTATGTGAAGCCTCTTCCTTTATCTTTAGAGGGAGCTTGGGAAGTGATAAGGGATAATATGAAGTTTCAAGATGACTTAATAACCATTTGTCTCCTACATCCTGATGGTTTCCTGTGAGACCTCCATCCTTCCCTAATATTCTAAAATTGAAACTTATGAACAAGAGAACATGGGCAGCTTATGTGACGCCTCTTCCTTTATCTTTAGAGGGAGCTTGGGAAGTGATAAGGGATAATATGAAGTTTCAAGATGACTTAATAACCATTTGTCTCCTACATCCTGATGGTTTCCTGTGAGACCTCCATCCTTCCCTAATATTCTAAAATTGAAACTTATGAACAAGAGAGAATATGAGACCGAGGATAAAACTGAAGCCCAATTTAAGACTCACCTTTTCCTAAACCCACTGAAGTGAAGTCACTCAGTTGTGTTGGACTCTTTGTGACCCCATGGACTGTACCCCACCAGGCTCCTTAGTCCATGGGATTTTCTAGGCAAGAGTACCAAAGTGGGTTGCCATTTCCTTCTCCAGGAGATCTTCCCGACCCAGGGATCAAACCCCGGTCTCCCTCATTGTTGGCAGACGCTTTACTGTCTGAGCTACCAGGAAAGCCAATTAGTCTAGTGTAAATTTTTAGCAGCATTTACAAGTCTAAAACTAGTTAAGTCAGCTGAAATCATAGATCATCTTTTTTATAGTTGACCAGATGAAACGTCAGATTAATCTCTATGATTTAAATTAAATTTACATAAGAAACATGCAATGGAGTTTTTACATACCAAGACAGGGTTACAATATTAAGATCAGAAAATATAATAATAATAATATTTATTAATCTTTACTGTCACTTCGATATTTAAGGGGACATTTAGGAAAACACACTTAATCTTTATTTCCCATTTGATAAGCTTTATTTAAATTTTATTCCTTTAACTACTTTGTGGTATTTAGATGAGCTATTGCCTTGCTACTGTAGAAAAGCACAATTAACATGGATTGATCTGTGTCTCTTTAACAGGGACAAGTGATCCATACGTGAAGTTTAAAATTGGAAGAAAAGAAGTTTTTAGAAGTAAAATAATACACAAGAACCTCAATCCTGTGTGGGAGGAGAAAGCTTGCCTTCTTGTTGATCATCTTAGGGAGCCATTATATATAAAGGTGAGCCATTTATTTGTTTTTCACTAATGTAATCTGATGTAGAAACTCTCATTTAATGGTTTTTTAATCATGTCTCTCTGTCTGATAAGTTTTTCCACCAGAGATATATTCTGCTATACTCAATTCTAATCTGTTGGTGATGAGATAGAATGAGCTATATTCACCAGGGGGAGCTCATGGGAGTACTTTTCTTCCAGACAGTTCTATTTCCAGTCATTTTTAGGAGGACTATGAAGTTCATCTCCTGCTGCTTGGTGCAGTTAATGAATTTAACACACTTTGGGAACATATAAAAGCAAGTCTTCATGTAACAGAGCAAGAATAAGATCTTGCACAGAACACAGTCTTTGTGTTTAAGAATTATTTTAACATCAGGGGTCTACCATTCCTGGCTGCAAACAAAATGCTTTACTTGGAAGGTGAGGAAGTTAAAGATAATAGAGGGAGAAAAATGCCTGTCTCTATTGCATTATCAAAGATGAGAAAAAAGAGTATTTCCTCTCATTTGATGTAGTTTTGAAAAAAGAGAAAGAAGAATTTATGGAAAGAGTTAACCATAATTCCTCATTATACTTTCAAATAAGGAAAAAATAACTGTCTTCCCTTTAATTCATGTCTCTGGATACTTATTTTCTTTTCGGCTCCTATGTTCTGACTATCCATCCAGTGACCAAACCTTTTTCTACTTTGACCACATCACATGCCCCATCTTTTTCTCACACGAGCCCCAAAGCTCACAGGAGCCCTTCCTGAACAATCTCTGCACTTTCTTCCCCCCCTCAAATCTTCACTTGTGTTGATTCCAGTCATTTCTCTTTTCCACAAACAGGGAAAAAGAATCAAGATGCTATTAAAATCATAGCAGGACAGTGTATAAAGTCAATGACAAGAGACTCTCCAAGTATAGAGTTAGTAAGTTTCTAGAAGTCATTATGGGGCGAACAGAGACCTATATTTGCATAAGAAATAAACCTGTATTTGCATAAGAAAATGTCTCAAGTGGACGCTGGTTAAAGGAAATCTGTTGCGCAGAATTAGTTTACTCTCTTTTAGCAATCAATATATGATGACCTGCGTATTTATGGCCAACGCTCCCCCCACCAAAGGGAAGACATCGATGGTCAGAAATGTTAGAGAGAAAGAAATGTCTACATGAGAAAAATACCCTTACAATACATAGCTGGGATAAGGGATCAAAAAGAAATTTTGGAAAAGATAAGTGGGATGTAAGGAAGTTTTTTCCCTAGGGAGGTTTAGAAGAAATAAGTTAGAGAATCTGTAACCAGAAAGGAAACAGATAAGAAAGGAGAGCAGAGTTAGTAAGGAAAGCACCGGAGTGCTGGCATCTCGCTTAATGTCCCTTAGAAGAAAAGTAATGGAAGAAAGGGATTAATTTCTAGGACCTGTTTGTTTAACGGGCTATTCCCCGACGACAGAACCATGTGGAGCGCCACTCTTTAAAAGGGTCGCAAATGAACAGCCAGGCATTACATTAAATGATGCTTAGATCCTCTGCTGTTCCTTTGTGTTTGAGAACGGGAATTCATTTGTGTAGACATCCAGATGTTAAATGTGTATTTTGAAATGAATATTATAACAGGCTCTAAAGGAAACAAAAAGCTGAAGTACACAGAAAAAATGGTGGCAAAAAATTTTGGTTTGAGAGAGCAAGAATATATACATATACGTGCTGAAAATAGGCACAGTAGCACTGGATAGAGACCACAAGGCCTGGTTAATGACACGTTGGGAGCAAAGAAGCTGGGAGAGGAAACCCAAGGGTTGTTTTTGTTTTTGCCACTTTGAGCGCAGCGCAGCTCAAAGCATGGATCAAGCTAAGGACCATATATAACTGTCTTGTCCCAAATTATTTCTTAGTAAGTTTTAAGGGCCCTAAAAGAATGTCGTGTCATAAACCAGTGACCCTCAATCCTGACTGTACGTCAGAATTATCCCTAAAATTTTAAAGAATCTAGGGATCCAAGTCTCTCCTCCAAAGGTTCTGATTCAGGACCTCTGAGTTGGAGTCCAGGCTTCTGTTTCTGAAAATGTATTGCTATGTATAGAATATTTAAATGTATAGATAAATAAATTTAAACTGTATAGATAGAATTTAAAATTTTAAATGTATAGATAAATAAACTCGATCAGAATAAAGCATTTCTTGTTCTGAACTCACTTGAGAATGAAAAGGGGTATTACTCAGTCCCAATCAGCTTCTACCTAATATTACCTAATGTTTCCAACTCATGGAGCAGAGGGTCTAAAAATGTATTTCTTTGTATAGAAACAAAATGTATTCTGTTTCTGTGATGTATTGTTTGAGGAGGGAGACACTTTCGTAGACATTTGAATGGAAACACCTGACTAGTTGGAATGGAAATATTTCATAACCATAAACAGTAGAGCACCTGAACAAAAGTATTTCAGAGTTAGATGTTTGTATTATCTTACAGCTTTGTCTTGAATGGTTCAAAAATATTTCCTAAGTGCATGAATCAAGAATCTCAATTGTTTTGGACAAAAAATAAATAATAAAGCAAAACATGGCTGTTCAGTTCAGTCTCTCAGTCGTGTC
>SJYT01030542.1:55495-90304 GCA_006410635.1 Cephalophus harveyi
TTTAGCATCATTCCTTCCAAAGAAATCCCAGGGCTGATCTCCTTCAGAATGGACTGGTTGGATCTCCTTGCAGTCCAAGGGACTCTCAAGAGTCTTCTCCAACACCACAGTTCAAAAGCATCAATTCTTCAGCGCTCAGCCTTCTTCACAGTCCAACTCTCACATCCATACATGACCACAGGAAAAACCATAGCCTTGACTAGATGGACCTTTGTTGGCAAAGTAATGTCTCTGCTTTTCAATATGCTGTCTAGGCTGGTCATAACTTTTCTGATTGGCCTTGATTAATATACCACGGGTCCTAGCTCCGTCGGTAAAATATCTGCCTGCAATTCAGGAGACCTGGATTCGATTCCTGGCTTGGGAAGATCCCCTGGAGAAGGAAATGGCAACCCACTCCAGTATCTTGCCTGGAGAATCCCACAGACAGAGGACCCTGGTGGGCTACAGTCCATGGGGTCGTAAGAATCAGACATGACTTAGAGACTAAAACACCACCACAGAAGAAAAAGTCGATTTTCAAAGGTCTAAAGTAGTGTTGAAATGGGTTTCAAAGGAAGCTGTGAACTCATCTTTGGTGGTTTTAGAGATGTTTTAGATGATCGTATTATATATCATATAGGAGGAATAGTGGAAACCAGGAAAGCAGAGCAGTGGGCCAGATCACTACTTTATACTTTACATGTAAATGAAATAAATAGTAGAACCCTTATGTGTTACAGTCTGAGCATGATGGCAGCTAATTGGTCTTCCAATGTCATTTGTGCCTCACGCTGGACAAAAGAGCAGCCTTTTCCTTACTTCCTACATGTCCTTCATTCTACCCCAGAATCTAGCACAGGCCATTACTCAATTTACTCAGAGTGGTGGCTGGCTCCCCACCTCCCCATGCCTGTCCTTGAAGGTGTTGTATGTGGTCAATTATCATGAAACACCTCCAGCTAGAATGGGCTGTGCTGCTCCTCTCCAAAGGCCACAGTTATTTTCTCCCTAGACCCTGCATAAGGATCTGCAAATTACTAACATAAAGCAAAAATTTCTCTTTTTCTCTGTTAAATATAAATTATTGCTGAAAATATTTTAACTGGAAATAAATGGGGATGGTTAAAAAAAATTCAAAGATTATACATAAGCATTTGATGTTTACTTTGCCACATTCATTATTTTATTAATTTAGTGAACTATTCCCTCCCATCCCAACAAATTAAACATTAAGTTACCACTTTAAAAAAATCACATATTCATGTATGTCATTGCATTCTGTGTATAGAAATCAGCAGCTTTGGGGTATAGACAGATGGATAGCAACAGCAGCCATATAAATACTTAAGCTGCTGTATAATGCATTAAGGTATTGTTTTTGAAGAAAATGATAATCATCATAAAGCAATTGCAAATATTCTTAAATCTTTATCATGTAATCATATAGAAATGTAATTAAGGTTTTGCTGTTAATTTTTTAATGTAATCATTATTATAGGAAAATGATCCAAATAAAATTGTAACCCCATGTAAAGACATGTGTGTATACATATGTGTATATAATATGTGTGTATGTACAAATATGTATTATGCACATATATAATATAGTAACGAATGTGCATTTGTTAAGAGGATCAAATTGTTGCTCTCAAACCATGATTAGTTATAACTAAAATTAATATTGGAACAATTTGCATCACAGTTCTTATAATTTACGTATATTAACAGTTTGCTTGGTTCCTTATGCTTCAGTTAAAACCTCTAACATCAAAAAACCATCCAAATTTCTCACAGCATCATTCCTTGAATCGGTGAATTAAGAATCATGTGAAAGAGTAGCCTAGGATTGTAAAATCTTAGCACTGGAAAGTAGCTGTGGTTTCCCCAAATTGCTTGGGCACATTTGTAAATATATAGATTTCCAGACTCCAGGCTGGATCTACAGAACCAGAATCATCATGGGTAGAGTTCAGAATCATGCTCTTTTTAAACGCTTCCTAGTTGATTCTGAACTGCAGCCAGGATTGGAAGTTTTTATTTGGATCACCTTTCCCATCAAGTCCTTTCCCCAAGACTAGAATCTGGCTGTATCATTCACTAAAACTTAAGCCCCATGAAGACAAGTGTCTTATATTTGGTCTTGACCTCTGATATTTACCCAGAACCTAGTACAGTGTTCATTTCCTGTTTTGTGAGTTAAATGAATAAATGATTGAACAACCAAAGGAACAATCCTAATTTGCCAGCATTTCAAGATTCAAGTTTGATGCTAAATGTTCTACAGTCACTTAGGTTTATGGAGGACATGAACCCTTTTTTCCAGTATTAATTAAAATATGGAAACAAGATATTACCTATACATTGTCAGTTGAAGGTATATTTTGCATTATTTTCCAAAAGTTATTATGGGTAATATTCAGTAATTCATAATCTCTTCCTCAGAGATACTTTTCTAATTCTGAAGCCTTCTGAGTATTGATCACCTCTTTTAAGTGTTGGTTTCCTTGAATTTCTGAACCTAAACAGTATTTAGGCATAGGTTTAAATAGCCAAAAATAGAAGCATTATTTTAAATATTAGGAGCTCAGTCAGTAAACAATCTGCCTGCAGTACAGGAGACCTGGGTTCGATCCCTGGGTCGGGAAGATCTCCTGGAGAAGGAAGTGGCAACCGACTCCATTATTCTTGCCTGGAGAATCCCATGGATAGAGGAGCCTGGCGGGCTACAGTCCATGGGGTTACAAGGGTCAGACACATCTGAGCGACTAAACCACCACTATTCATTGTTTTAAAGTGTGTTTATAATGTATATCGGGCAAACTATATATTTTCCTCCTCTCCCACTCATCTGTTCACTTTAATTATACTCTACCACTCTACCTAGAAGGGTGGGGTGGGTGGGGGTTGGACGAAGGCTCAAAAGAGAGGGAATATACATATACTTAGAGCTGATTCACGTTGTTGTACGGTAGAAACCAACACAACTTGTAAAGCAGTTATCCTTCAATTAAAAATAAATTTAAAAAAATCATACTCCTGTTTAAAAAAAAAATTCTGAAGAACTAAAAGGAAAGTAGAGGTCAATAAATGGCCCTCATTTAGTTGTTGGACTCAAATTTGTGGTAAATAGCTACTATTGCTTTCTGTGTGTTTAAGAGCTCATAGAGATGTACCTTACAGGTTTCTCAGTACTTCCTTCTTGTACTTTCTTGGCCTTTCCAATAACTCCATGACCTTTTAGAACCCCATGAAGGACTGAAACTTAGGTGTGTGAATCCAGTTATCCGTTTGGCCCATGATTTTATTGGATAATTTAATATGTTTATGGTATTTTAATAACAAAAACTATACCAGGGAATTAAAGGAAGGCAAAATTACTTTTCTTCTTAAAAATAATAAATTGTTGATATAAGCTATACTTTGGCTTATTCATTTAATGACTGTTTATAACCTTTTAAGTATTATATATATTTATTTTTTAATTGAAGCGTAGTTGACATACAATATAGGTTTCAGGTATACAACATTGTGTTTTGACATTTATAGGCATTACAAAATGATTCCAATAAACCATCTTTCATCATACCAAGTTATTACAACATTGTTGAGTATATTTCTATGCTGTACATTACATCCCGTGTATTTATGTAATGTCTGGAAGTTTATGTACCTTAATCCCCTTCGTCTATTTGATCTGTTCCCCTGCTCCCTCCCTTCTGGCAACCATTTGTTCTGTGTATCTGTGAATCTGTTTCTGTTTTGTTTTGTTGGTTCACTTGTTTTGCTTTGTTTTAGATTCAGCACGTAACTGAAATCAGATAGTATTTGTCTTTGTGTGACTTATTTCACTCAGCTTAATGCCCTCCAAGTCCATCCATACTGTTGCGAATGGCAAGCTTTCGTCATTATGACTGAGTAGCGTTCCTTTGTGTGTGCATACCACATCTTGTTCACCCATTCAGCTGTTGGTGGAGCCTTTGGTTGCTTCCATACCTTGGCTATTGTAAACAATGCTGCAGTAAACATAGGGGTACATGTATCTCTTCCAATTAGCAGTTTTGTTTTCTTTGGATAGATACCCAGGCAGGAGTGGAACTGCTTGATCATCTGGTACTTCTATTTTTAATTATTTGTGGAATCTCCATACCATTTTCCATAGTGGCCTCGCCAATTTAAATTTCCACTAACAGTGTACAAGTGTTTCTTTTTCTTGACAATCTCACCAACAGTTACTTGTTGCTTCTTTGGTAATTGCAGTGTACTTTTCTTTATCCTTTCTAAAAATTAAACAATGAGCACACCTATTCATAAAATGAGGTGATATCTCATTGTATTTTTATTTGTATTTCCCTAATAATGAGTGATTTTTGAGCATTGTTTTATGTGTCTGTTGGCCATGTGCATGTCCCTTCTTGCAAACATGTCTATTTAGGTCCTCTGCCCATTTTTAAATCCAATTGCTTGGGGTTTTTTGATATTGAATTATATGAGTTCTTTACACATTTGGGGTATTAAACCCTTATTGGATGTTACCATTTGCAACTATCTTTTCTCATTCAGTATATTGCCTTTTGCTGCTGGTTTCCTGCATGCTTAATATCTTAACATTTTATATCATAGGCCCACGGATGTGACCTTAACACTGAAAGATCCCCATTATCCTGACCATGATCTTGGAATCATTTTGCTCTCAGTCGTCCTTACCCCTAAAGAAGGAGAACACGTGGTAAGTTCCCGCAGAGTCTGGTTGTAGCTTTCTTGCTCCCACTTGTTTGAATGTTGTGAGCCTTCTCTGAACACAGAGATAATATTAAAGAGAAGCAGCATTAGAAAGTCTGGCCTTTTCTTTGTTTCTATGGGTATCTTGTGTATCAGCAGTCTAGGTGTATCGAGTCTTTTGAATTCAAATTTCTTATTCTGTTCTCTAGGTCAGGACCTCTTACTGTAAATAAGAGACACATTTGCATCTTTTACCATAATTTTATTTTCCAATTTCAGACATGCTATATTGTAGTGAACGGTAGTATTCACTCAGGGATTATATTTACTGGTGAATTGAATATTTTGAATTCCTTCTAGAGATATCCAGACCCTACTGTTTTGATTGTACTGTCAAATGTACCATAACAAAGAAAATGAGGTGAAATTACAATAGAAATGCTGCTTTCTGGTATCTGTTTGATGAATGATAAGTGAGTACTTTTCATCTTCTTGGTGGGCTTCCAACATTGGCAGTACCAATTTTCTAGCCTTGGCTGTCTGTACTCCCTTGCACACCATGCTACTATGATAAACTGACAAGAGATACAGAAACTCCAGCACTATTGAAGTGACGGTAAAAAAAATATATATATGCAGCTTTGACCTGCATCAATATGCTTGCCAGTACACTTTATGCCGCAATTTACCAAAGATTATTTATTAGACTCAGGGTACTTTCATGTACTAAGAGCTATTCTCATTAATTCTGATTGCAACACATTTTAAGAGTAGACATATTTAATAATTTTAGGCAAATTTAAACACTCTTTTACAGCAATGTGTGTTTTGCTGTCTTAAAATATTGCGTGGTTAAAGTTGGTATATGTTTTCTGCTGGAAAGGTATTAATATTATTGGCATTTTCCCCTATATTGTAAGTAAATACAGTGAGTTACAGTTTCAGATGAGGAAGTGTTTTAAACTCATTGAGAAACTCACCTTTTGCAGTGTACTTTTCTTTATCCTTTATAAAAATTAAACAATGAGCACACCTATTCATATATAATATTTGTTAAGTATGATTCAAGTCTCTATACTTGATTCAGTGAGGAAGAAAATTTTCTTTTTGAACAATTGCTATCTAATAATAGCTACCTTGAGAACTTAGCATGGTGAAAGAATGTATGTATCTTTATAGGCATAGTCTCGTGTGGGCAAATGAAAGGGTAGGTAACGTTTTTTCAGAAAGAACATTTAGAAATCAAAGCTCATCATTTTGAAAGTCACCAATTCAGAATATAATATTTCACCCAGTATAAACCAAGGAGTTTATCTGGCTAGTCCATACACAGGAATAAAGTATAAACATTCATTTATTCCTTTATTCAAATTAACCTGGTATTCATCAGGAACCTACTATGAGCTAAATGCTATGCTAGACACTTGAGCTTCCCTGCTGGCTCAGTGGTAAAGAATCTGCCTGCCAATGCAGGAGACTCAGGTTCGATCCCTGGGTTGGAAGAATCTCCTGGAAAAGGAAATGGCAACCCACTCCAGTGTTCTTGCCTGGGAAATCCCACAGACAGAGAAGCCTGGCAGACTATAGCCCGTGAGGTTGCTAAAGAGTCAGACACAACTTAGCAACTAAAACAGCAACAACATGCTAGACCTTTAGGATTCAGTCCCTTGTAGCTCAGTCGGTAAAGAATCTGCCTGCAGTGCAGGAGATCCGGGTTCAATCCCTGGGTTGGGAAGATCCCCTGGAGAAGGAAATGGCAACCCACTCCAGAATCCTTGCCTGGAAAATCTCATGGACAGAGGAACCTGGTGGATTGCAGTCCATGGGGTCGCAAAGAGTCGGGCACGACTGAGCCACTAACACACACAGAACTGAAATGCAGTGGAGAGCTCAGAAATCAAATGATCCCAGAAGGAAATGTAAAATGACAGATGTTTTAAGTGCCATGAAAGAGAAGTGACGTGCTTCTGTAGAGAAAATAGAGGTGAATTTGCTCTAGTCATGGGAACAGCATTCTCTAAAGAAGTCAAATGAGACACGAGGTCTGAAGTGCAAATAGGAGTTGATAAAAGCAAAAAAAAAAAAAGAAGACAAAAACAGAGGAGGTATTTGAGGCAGAAGAAATAGCACAGCCCAAGGCTCTATAGCTAGGGAAACCAAGCTGCACGCCAAGAACTGAAAGGGTATTGGAGCTTAGAGAAGGGTGGAAGCAGCCTGTGGGAGAGCCGAGTGAACGATGGCAGTGAAAGGGAGGCGCCCAGCCTGCCTTAGGACTGTTGGCCACGTTAAAATTCCCTGTCTTTCCCCAAAGAGCAACGGGGAGCCGTTGAAAAGTCTGTAAATGGGAAGTGGCATAATTGTATTTGCCTTTTGTTGTGTAGCTACACTGTAGAAAAGAGACGAAAGAGTAAGAATGGATGTTTGGAGACCAACTAGGAAACTGTTTTAAAAATTCTGGTGGGAAATGATGGAGATTTGGATTAGAGTTGTCCTACATAGAGATGAAAGGAAATGAAAAAGTTTATCTGCTGCTGCTGCTGCTGCTAAGTCGCTTCAGTCGTGTCCGACTCTGTGCGACCCCATAGACAGGAGCCCAACAGGCTCCCCCGTCCCTGGGATTCTCCAGGCAAGAACACTGGAGTGGGTTGCCATTTCCTTCTCCATTGTGTGAAAGCGAAAAGTGTAAGTGAAGTCGCTCAGTCGCATCCGACTTCTAGCGACCCCATGGACTACAGCCTACCAGGCTCCTCCATCCATGGGATTTTCCAGGCAAGAGTACTGGAGTGGCTTGCTATTGCCTTCTCCAAAGTTTATCTATCAGAGGTGAAATCAGCAAAACTTGGTGACAGAATATTCTTGTTTGGTGATGCTTTGTTACTTTAATGAAAGACAACACTTCATAAATGAAAATAACCGAGTGCCTGAGATCCTAGGTGTCCCCGAAATATCCAAACTTGCAGTATTACTGAGGATCCAAATACATACAACTGTTTTAGTTATTCGGGTGACTTCATGATGAAGGGTCTGCTGATTTTCTACATTAAAAGAATATTTAGTAAATACTCTAACATCAGACTGAGGATTTAAGGGGTCAAATTCGTATCAAGAGACTTTATGATGAAGCAGCTGAATTGTTCTAAATTACTCAGAAATATAGCACAGGTAGAGTAGTTCCAGAAATTAGTTTTTCTTCAACAGTTCTTGCAAAAATCCTTCCATTTCCATTGCTGCTCAAACATATTTAGGCACCATTTCTTTCTAATTAGGAAAAATCATTTTAGAATGTGACAGTGCCTGGTTACTTATCATCAGTGGTTTATCAAACATGAATAGGAAAGGAAACAGGTAGGGCATACAAAACTGTTAACATATCAGAAACCTGGTATTGTTAAGTATCTTTTCTTCATTTTCCTTTCTCCTTATTGTATCTGCCCAGCCACATTCGCCCTTAACATAAAGAATTCTTCCTGAAATCTTCATGCCATTTTCTTGATTCAGATCTCTTTGCCTAACTTAGTTTTTTGGAAGAAATCTTTTACTGCCAAGTATTTTTCACTTGTTGCCTTACTTTATACCTCCAAATAGCACTAGATTGTTTCTGCTGCAGCAACTGAAAACCAATGTCTTTTCCCTTCCCGTTATGGATGCTCTATCCTCTGCACCAGAGAAGCAAGTGACTTATCAGCACCCAGTGCCTCAGAAAAGGCACAGTGGTTGCAGCTGTTCCAGAGACAGTCTCTGGCTGGTAAAGCCCCTCTTGACCTCAGCAATACCCGAGAAGCAGAGAGAAGGATGACCTGGAGGACCTGGTCCTCCTTGTGGATAGACGGATAGCTGGGAGCTTGGAGTTGGTTATTGAGAAGCAGCTGGGTTAGGGGCAGGGGAGGAAGCATGAAAGGTCCCCTATAGGAAATTCTATTAGGATCTCCAATATCCTGGCTAGTCTGATTCCTAGACTGGGCTTGCAGCTTCTGTGCATATGCTTTACATGATGAAAATTTCTAACAAAGACACATGAATTAGTACTTCCCCCCTTTTGTTTATTTTGGTCTATATAGAAGTTCTAGAGCTGTTTATTAATTACTGTCTCTAAAATTGGTAAGCGACTCTAGTTGGGAGATTTTGAACCTCTGAATAAATGTCACTTGTAGGCATCTGTTGAATAAAACCACTTATTGGCCACCTATATGCATTATGCTAAGTTGTATACCTCCTTCTTTATTCGTCTTCTAAGTGTTCAGTGACCCCTGGCTATTTCTCTAACATGGAAATGGAAACTCCTGATGAAGGTTTTAATCATCTCCAACAAGGAACATACATTCCTTCACTTGTAACCTTTGTCCCAGCAAAATATAAACTCCTACACAGCTCACCTCCTCTCAAGTCCCAAGCTTTCTCCAGCATGCCTTTTCCTACCTAAAATATACTTCTACATACTGTACTTCACCTTGCCTCCATCCTATAGCCTGTCCCTCCTGGTTTAAGAAATAATAATTTATAGGTATTAACATATTTAACATTACTGCTTCTGCTTACCTTTCTTATGGTGACTCCTCGTAGGACCTAGTCCAGCTCTCTGCACCTGGTTGATTTTTAGTAGGCTGTAGATGAATCTCAAGAGGATTTGACGGAATGCCTCAAAGGTTCAAGGGAAAGTATTTTAAGTTTCCTTCTTCAATATTCAGATCCCTGAGGTTGTCACAAACAATATTGGAAATAATGATTTAATGTTTCTTTGGAACTCTTAAATTTTATATTAATGATAATCTGATTAAAATCAGTCTATACTGCTCGTCTCGAGATGTCTAATGATGACAATGAATTAGAAGCACATCACTATATTTTCTTCATTTGGTAACATGACTAGTATTGGCTAAATATATTTACCTGGAATACATTAGAAATTTCTTGGTTAAAAGCAACTCAATTATCCAGTGTACCTTCAAATTAAATATTTAATATGCCTGAAATATATAATGTATTGCTGCAATGAAAATGACATGCTGAACTTTCACAAATTATCTAACAATAGATCTTATTTAGAGAAATTCAAATGCAAAATGCAGCAAATCAGAATCAGTTTACTAAATGCTTCATAATTCCATTTAATATTCAGAATGATGCATAGGGAAGGAATAGAGGATGATTTTACATTGACCTTCTCACAGCAAAATTATGAATTCTGTTCTCCTTGATTATTAGCTCAGAAATGATCTATTTTAAGCTTTTGGAACTGAAGACTTAGTTCAAAAAGCACATGTTTATTCTTATGCCTGTGTTTATAAAACTTAACTAAATATTTCATATGGATTCACTTGGAGAATGGATAATATGAGTTTCAAGAGCCACTGACAAATAAATCCTAACCATCAGATAGGAAATAGAACATTAATATTAAGAAATCCTATCAAAAGTTGGAAGAAATGAGTAACTGGAAACAGAGGACTTAGCATCACAAAGTGCTCAGAATTCTAAATCAATTATCATCCCGTGTTTAATACACTATTAATACTGACATTACATTTCATGAATCACATGGTTGCGATGATTTCTCCTTGTGTGAACAGGAGAAATTTCTCCTTGTAAGAACAGTTCTCCTTCTGGAACTCAGTAAAAATGAAGAACAAGTTGAAAACCTTATCAGCCTACTGTATTTACTAAAGCCTGTCAAACATGCAATATCTAATTATAGCTAATTAAGAAATATACATGAGTCATAACATAAGTATTTCATGGTTACTTATGTTAAAATCTTCTCCATTGAGTCATGATTCTTTTGTAAAAAATCCCAGTTGTGAACAGATACATATATGTATGTATGTGTGTATGTTCATGTGTGTATATATATATATATACACACACACACTGTGTGTGTGTGTTTTAATTGTCAGTGTTGCATGTGTGAGGAACCAAAGTCTTCCTGGGGGCATGCTTATGACTTGCATGACACAACTGTCATTCTGTTTTGAATGCAGGACATACATGTGTGTCTTATATATGATATTTTGGTCTGATTGTGTGTTTGAGTTCTTTCTGGCTCTTTTTCTAGCAGAGTTCAATCCACAACTTTCTTCATTGGCGAATTTGTGGAATAAAAGTGAGTTAATTTGTGTTACACACTCTTAGATAACCTAGACCTACAGATTGGCTAAAGCTAAAAAAGTGGAAAATTTTAAGAAACATATGAATTAACCTTAGTTGATCTTTAGTGAATTTATTTTTCTTGGTAGTTTATTTTTGAAAATTTTCTGAATTATTTCATAACCTAACATTTGGGGAAAATCCATCTATACACATACAATACATGTGTTTTGTAATATGTAGGTACCATAATATCTAGCCATTCCGTGATTTTTTTTTATATCTATAATAGCCATGTAATTGCCTTAAAAAAATCACTGCAACAAACGATAAAAACAAAAAATGGGTTGAGAATGTGAAACTTCTAAAAACACAAAAGATTCTGCAACTCTCAGAGAGTCATATTTTATTGGGCTTCAAAGAGGTTGAGTTGCTAATAAAGAGTTTGAATTGTACTATAATAGATAATGACACTTTCAAAAACAAATTCATATGTTTCTCAGCTGAAGTTAAGATCAAAGAGCGAAAACTAAATTTTATTTTTCTAGAATTTGCTTCATCTCCTATCTTTAACATTCCCCAATCTTTCTTCTCTAACATGTCTCACAGTTAGTGAAGGTAACAATGTTAATATTGATAGTATGTCTGTTAAATTCACTTTTTAAAAAATGTTTCTACTGTTTTCAGTTTTATTGAATCTACCTTCACCCAACCATCTAAAAAATAAAAGAGAATTGGGACTGAGATACTTAAACCCATTGGTTAGCTGGTTGGATTGGCTCAAAAAGCAGAAATTTTGTTATAAAATCCAGGACCATTTTGAGAGTCATTAGATTTATAATTGAACTCTAGAGATTGAATCAGAAAATAAGGAATTAGTCTCTGTAACTGCCCAATCTTTCTATTTACACTTGGGGAAATTACTGGCCTTTTGTTTGTATCAGTATCCCAATCTGAAAAATAATACCATGCAGCTTATTGGTAAAACTGACTTTGTAAAATGCCAAACCTGTAGTTAGCTTTACGTGTAAAAGGTTAATTGCACACAGCGGTTATGAGTCAGGGCCTGTGGCCTTGCCAGGAGTAGTGAATCTGTGTAACATTGAGTGTTGCCCTGAGGTTCAACTCTTCTCGTGTTCTTAGCCATTTTTTCATAGGACAGCATTTCTTACAAAATGGAACTTTGTAAGATTCTTAGAGACTAGTTGATGATGACAAATGGCCACGAGGTAAGAAATTTTAGTTTTTGATTTACTTATGTTAATTATTCTCACCTGATTTGAGAATAATTGTCCCTAGGAATTACCATTCTTTCTTCATTGAAACTCTTTCTGAGAAAGTTGAGCATGTGTAGTATGACTCCTAACTGAGACAGTTTTTATAAACTTGGCATACCACGAAAGTATTTCACGTTCAATTGACTTTAACGGTGAGGAGAATGTGGTGGTGGTGATGATGCTGATGATCATGGTGCTGATGACCAAGACAATAACTCATTTGTCATCAACAACAAACATCTATTAAACATCCATCTCCACAACCCAATGGTGGAGTTTGTTGCTTCAGAATAATTTGGACATTATTAATTAGAAAAAATATAATACTTTGCAGTTCATGACTCCATTTGGAAAACATAGGGAACGATTGTAAACTTGGGAAATCTATTTCTCTTTCATATATGGTTAATATTTAACTCAGAGTGTATATAGAGAGAATATAATCCATAAAACCACTATCTACGTAAAAGAGGAATAAATCCTTATTTTGACAATTTTATGATTTTTCTCACTTCCTATGCTAGAACTTCTACAGAATTCCTTTGTCTTGGTTTAAGCCAAAGATTGCCTTCTAAATGACTTAATCTTATATTAAAATCTTTCCCTTTTTGTATTTTTGTAATTTGTGAGTGGTTTCTGAAATGGTCTTGCTTTACAGTGAATTTTGCTGAAGGAGATAGAGTTCTTAAAAGACACCAGTGCTCTTCCTTGATATACAAATACAGCTAACATTTCTATTAACTGTATTCTTCGCTCCAAATATTCCCTAGTCCCTACCGCATCTGCCTTAAAGGTAATGATAAAGCCGAGGGTAAGAAGGTTATCCAGAAGTTAATACCTCAAAGTTCATTGAGAATTTTTCTTTTTAAATGGAGAGGAATTAAAAGTCATTGTATTTTTATGAGTTACTTTATGCGAGAGACCAATGATCCTGGGCACTCATCACGAATTTCCATGAAACTTAATGAAAACTTGAAGTCATAACACCTCTTACTATGACACGAAAAAACGTTAAAGGATCTGAAATGGCTAAACATTTAGCAGGAAGATCCACTAATAACCATCACAATACACAGCACTCTTTCTCAATTGAAAGCATTTGAAAACCCTGATGTAATTACAGACTAACAGGAAGCAGACACAAATCTAAGATGCCATCATTGCAACAGGCTGTGAATGTGTTTAAAGAGGAAAATTATTAAATACCCAGTAAAATCATGATACATCCTCAGCCTCCACTACCAAAAGGAACACTTGCTAATTGGGAGACGCAATGCATTTTTTTCCTGTCAATAAGATATTTCAAATTTTCCATTCTATTTAAAATATACTGTCCCATTTCTTTGTACAAAAGGATAAAGCAAATGAACTCTTACCAGAAAGACTGCTTGAATGTTAAAGGTGCTTCTTCTAGCTGTGTGTACCAGAAAAAAACAATTTTTGTCTTGTGTAATTGTTGCTGGAAACCATTTGCTGTTTAAATGCTAAGCTCCCTCCAAAAACCAATTGGCTGCCCTGACCTGTGCTTGAGTGATAAGATAATGAAAATGCTTTATTTCATTTACAGACAATGCTAATGAGGAAGAGTTGGAAAAGATCAAGTAAGGTAATGCCTAGCATGTGATCTTTCAGCTTTTCTCGTTGAGAAGAACTATCAGCTGCTTTCCCAGGCTCTTTCATACCTCTTCAAACTACACCTCAGAATTTCATCACTCTTCACTTTTTTCTTTTTTTCCCCATGAACTTTAAGCCAATCATGTGATGCTTTTTCAGTAAATAGAAATCACTCTGATCAGTCACATCCAAACCATCCTCTTGCTAATCTTGGGTCACTTTTGAGCATCATTCTCAGCATCTGGTTTCTGTTCTGGGCACCACAGGGTCTAGAAAATGCCTTTGCTCCAGATCAGGTTTAAAATAATGGCGCTAGGGTAGGGACAACTCCAGAGAAGGAATATCCCTGTAATCTACTGTTTTCTTTCACTGAAAACCAAGCCTGAGGTTTTCTAAACTCAAAAATCCCTTTATTGCTACATCTTTGAAGTGCATAATGAGAACAGTTTTCTGTCATTGCTTCTCCTCTCACTTCGAGAAATAAATGGCATGTGGGAGCGAGAGGAGTTTATAGTTCTTGTAAGTTACCAAGCCCTGGCTCTTCCTATAACTTGTAAAATATGAAAGATCGATTCTAAGCTTCTAATTTGTTCAGTGGTGGTACCACTCTTGTACACAAATAAATAGCAAGATGAAACCAACTTTTGTATGACTATTCCTTGGAATAAATCTAAAGGATTTTATTTGTAAAGATCATTTTTACTCAAATTTCTATTTTACAAAATCGGTACTCCTTTTGAATAGTGACTTATTTTTTTAGACCCTGGAACATAACGATCTTTTTTCTTCCATTCTGATTGAATCATGCTATTATTTAAATTTTTCTTTAATTTTGTCACTTTCATTATTGTGAATTAAGAAAATACTTATAGCAACATGATTATTTATGGTAATGTCTTAATTTGCTTTAACCATAATTTCTTACTGTAAAAACTTTCTTCCCGGTTATTGTAGAATTAGCAGCCAAAAGATAATTTGGATCATAAAAAGGTCAGGTGCATGTTAAAAATCACCTTTATCATTTTAATACAATTAAAAACATTTATTAAGGAAACTTGCTGAATATTTCTCACCTAGTGTTCACTAGGTTTTCTCCTGGCCAAAATAAAATTTCAAAAATCTTAAGGAAATCTTTGCACTGTTCATATTTGTATTACACTTTTTTCTTTGTAATTATACTTCAAAATTAGTATATTAAAGATATATATGTTTAAAAATTCATGAAACTTGACTTTCTTCATTCTGTGTCTACATTATACTCTATCTGTGTAAAAACATTGTAATCCATTAATACATAGCAATATCTCTCTTCCAGTTGTAGTTAAGATATAATGCTAGAGCAAGATATTATATAGTTTTGAATATTAACTAGAAAGAATAATCTATTTCATTGTAATATAAAAGAACAAAGATTCTTCTTTAAATAGTTTATTTAATTAATATTTAAATTTAGTTTTAAGGATAAGTTAAGCCAACATAAATACATTAATTTGATCCACAAAAAATAATAAACATCTATTCTTTACTATTTTCGTATCTAAACTTCTTAGAGTTTTTAAGCATTAACAATCCAATTGTACATTCAAACTGGTATATTTTCTAGCTTGATACTGATGATACAGAACTCCCTGTATCTAACTGCACTCATTGGGGTACTTGGTAGATTATTTTTAGTGTATATAATAATATAGCTTTGGGGGTTTTAGCCTGAGGGATTTTCAGTTTTATAAAATTTAATGGGGACGGTGAATGCTGAATAGAAGAAAATCATTTGTGGTTTTTTTTTTTTCCTATGAGAACATACTGAATACCTGATAATTCATCCAAATTGTCACTGTCCCTTAAAATATGTGCCATAGTCATCTTAGTGTTACAAGAGCAGAGTGTTAAATTGCAAATCCAGGGAAAGTGTGAAATTTCAGTTACCACCTCCTCCGCTCTCCTTAACACATGAGGAGACGGCTTCCTCCAGTTCTTTGCTCCAGGCATGGAAGGGGCGAGGATGATGTTCAAGTAAAGTCCTTCCTGAGAAGCGAAGGGACACATGACTGTACTGTGTCGTCATTTTGTGTGATACTGTGTTGTGCAAATGCATCCCTTTTCTAATGATTTTAGTGTTTTCCCTGTAAAGATTCCTGTGTAAGTAAAGATTTTTCCTCTTTCATTTTTGGAAAGAGGATGTAATTTATTTGGATGACTCTTGGATACAGGTATTTTTACATGTGATATAACTGTACGCAAATTCAAAGGTGAATTTTTCATATAAACAGGTCATTTTCTTCTTTGGAATCTTGGTTTATGGGACTGAGGTCTGCTTTTATAGACAGGGTTCAATCTGTTTTTAAGCCCCCTTGGTGAAGATAAGATCTGAGAATTACACACTTTGTGGCAAAGACTTACATATAGTCAGATAAGGTTGTTAGGTATTTTCTCCAGTATGGAGTTCTCCTTTGCTTATTTTCTTTTTATTTTCAGAAATGATATAACCGTGGAAGCAGGGCGAGGAAGAGCTAAAATGACATTGTTATTTTTTTTAATATGCACATCTCCTCAGTGTATACGTTCATCAGCTCAGGGAATTTCTCATTACTTAAATATCTGCTCATTTTCATCATCTTGCCAATGGCAGATTCTTTCAATAGAAATCTCATTATTTGTGAAACTTACATAATGTGGGGCTGTATTTACAAATGAAAGCAAGAGAGGTGAAGAGCCGACTTGAGGACAGAGAATTTGTAATTATAGTTCAGGACAGACTTAGATATTATTTGGAATATATGTATTACCATCTAATAATGAGTAGGGAATAACTATGCCTAAACTTACCTCCAGAAAGGAAGAGTGTTAAAATATGTGTTACGTCTGAACTGTATGTTAACCAGTAAACAATTATAAATTCCACAGTATTTCCTTTTCTGAGGATAGTAGCATCCTGTAATACACTCCTTCTGGTTTTTCCACAAGGCATACTTTCCACTGTGCACATTTATAATTCTGCCCGTGCTAAGCTTTTGTAGGAAAATATTATTTTAAGAAGGATCGATAACTCCCTAAACTTGGGCAACTGGATAATTATCCTGGCCAAAGTTTTCTATGTAGGTGACAAGATGCATTTTGGCAGAGAAATAGTGATACTTTGAGTTATTGTAATGTTTTATTCTTTAGAAGAAGCTTATCATTGATAATTTATTCTAAGGCTAAATTATTCAACAAGAAAGCTTCATGAGCACAGAAGAGAAGGTGTATATGAATTTTGTGAATTCATTTTGTGGGGTCAAACAAAAAAATAGAAAATCAATAATGAAATAATTGCCTCTGTCAGATGGCAAGCAGAAATGATTTTATACTACATTGTGTGTCTGTGTGTGTTTTAACATAGAAGAATAAGTTTATCAGTGAAAGTAATAATGAACTTATATGCTTTCAATAAATCACTTTAATTCTATGAGAAATAACCATTGTGATATAAAGATATACACATTGCAATTTCTGTTCTCAACAATAACAGTTTAAAATTGTTTTAAGAAGAGTTCATCCTTTGAATAATATGACTATGTGATGATGTCTCATTAGCATATCTTGCTATTTGATACCTTATTTTTTAATAATATCTTTTTTATAAAGATTTTATTTTAATCACTTAGCATAATTTTAATGAACTATAAAACACTTTATTCACTGGTTGAATGAGGCAATTTATAATAAGACTTTTGGCAAGGATATTGTTAATTTAAACTAGAGAACACTTTCAACTCTGTAAGTCTGCAGGGCGTAGTTAAACCTGACACCTTGGATGACACATTAAAAATGCATCAGTGAAAACCTCTAAGTGCTTTAATTTAAGAAATGGTAGAGAAACAGATTAACACATTTTTAAGTATCTCACACAGTCAGTCAGACATGCTGGGGAAAAAAGTCATTATTTAACAATTACCATGTCCTTTTTATAAAGACCTCATATCCGGATAATAAATAGAGGGTGATCTTTAAAAAGTTGCAAAAATTAAAACTTTAATGATTTTTTACTTTCTCAACTGTGAATGACCAAAATGGATTTTCTTTGGTGTCTCATTTCTAATGATTATGTATATGTCTTTGAAAAAATGAAATGCTGACATGTTTTTGAAGGAAATTTAAAATTCTTTTAAAAATTCTTACTCTTCTACTATCTGTACTCCCAAATTTTTCTTATTTGGAAGTTCTATAAAGTCAACCTCATAATTAAGACTTCTGCTGCTGCTGCTGCTGCTAAGTCGCTTCAGTCGTGTCCGACTCTGTGCGACCCCATAGACAGGAGCCCAACAGGCTCCCCTGTCCCTGGGATTCTCCAGGCAAGAACACTGGAGTGGGTTGCCATTTCCTTCTCCATTGTGTGAAAGCGAAAAGTGAAAGTGAAGTCGCTCAGTCGCATCCGACTTCTAGCGACCCCATGGACTGCAGCCTACCAGGCTCCTCCATCCATGGGATTTTCTAGGCAAGAGTACTGGAGTGGCTTGCTATTGCCTTCTCCGCAATTAAGACTTCTAAGAGTCTGCAATTCAACAATAAACAAAGGGCAACTTGCATGAACATTTGTATTATAAAGGACTGTATTTTTATCTGAATTAATTATACTCCTAAAATTCATAATAAGTTTATTTAAAATAGAGATATCATAATGCCAGTAAATATTGGATTATTGCCTCAAAATACATGGGGCTGTAATTAAATTTTATATTGAGATGATTTTTTTTTTCTTGCTGTTTCTGGCAATGTTTTCCCAGAGGTATAAAATATCATACATTTTTATGTATTATAATTCATAACTACAGGGATTTGCTGTAACAAGAGCATTACATTTATTTGACCCCTCATGTTGAATTTTTAAAATGTTGGGAGTCCTTTGGGGAGAGTCTGGATGAGCTGGCACAAAGTGAAATGCCAAAATGTAATCTTAAGGAGAAAGTGGATTCCATGACGCCTGTGTGCTACCTCTAAGATGTTTGATTGTGGGATCATAGATTGGCTTTCACATTGCTAATGTGTGCTACCAAATGAGCTTTCTGGACCCTTTCTGGACTGATCAAAAAGAGGGAACTGACATAGCTTGACTCCAGGATGATGAAATTTCGTTCACAGATTACATGGCCTTTTAATTCAAAGATTCATATATATGTACATATAATGTATATCATCTAACATATATATGTTAGATACAGATAGATGTGTGTATGTGTGTGTGTATGTGTATGTAGAGTGTGACTGGGAGGAGATTTATTGGTTTTAAAGCCCCAAAAATGTCTACAATGAAATTAAATCATAATTTTTTAAGGACTGGTTGACAAGCCCTGGCTGACAATGCATGTATTTATATACATATATATGTGTGTGTGTGTGTGTGTTATATATATATATGCACACACACACACAAACACATGTACGAGAAAGACTCCAGGTAAAATTTCTGAAAAGAATAAAAGACAAAGCAGGACCAAGCTTCCGCTATAGCACAGGTCCTCTGGGGAGCTGACGTTGCCTCTTTCCCTTCAACAATATTTAAAAGGACAATGGGCATTGCAGAGGGATTATATTTATGTTTAATGAGTATAAATGATATGCACACCTATTTGAGGAACCAAGAAAACAAGAAAATAGTGTTTCAGTGTGCGCTCTACTTACTTCACATTCCTGTGCTCACTGACATGTCGACAGGCTTAGTCAACTTGATGGAGGCATCTGAGAATCACAGCTTTGGTGACTAGATTGCAGTGTGACTAGGAAAGTCTATGAAAATTATTTACTTATGCACTTACTCATTTTTTACCTCTTAAATGCCCAAGGAAGTGGGCAAGGAGGTAAGAGGAAATTATGCACCTATAAAAACATGCTGTGTAATAATAATATTACCTGACTTGACTTTTACATCAGAATCTCATACTTCAAAACTTCCAATCTACTGTGAATGTTTTGAGTATCGTAGAATTACTGAACTAAAATAACATGCAATGTGTTTAAAGGCCTCTACAATTTAAGGCCAATAAAAGATATCACTTTTAATGAGTTCAGTGGCTATTCTTGCTTGTTCTGATGGCAAAGTCATTAAATCTTTCTATGATTTATTTTATATAAAGATAAATAGAAATATTATATTTGCATATACTTGTATACATATAAATATTTTGCTATTAAACATTTAATATATATAAATAGTTTCATACTTTAATATGAAACATCATCATATTCATTTGTTGGGGAAAAATTGAGCATTTAGTTTTATTTCTCTGAGAAAAAGAATCCATCTTCTAGATTGTTTAAATTAAAATCTCATTAACTTTTAGATTAATAGTAGATTTTTTTATCTTTGAGGTGAAACTTTCTTCGTATGCATTGGATTTTTTGGAGGCAAAAAAAAGTAGATTTAAAAAAGATATTAGCAATGGATCTTGCTTCTTTAATAAATTCAAAAACTCAACAGAAATAGTTCAACAGTTCATCATTCAGAATAACTTCAATAATTTTCCTTTTATCTGCTTGACACCTATGGTTTTTGTTCTGTTTCCTTTTGTTGTTATTTTATAATTTTAGCATTTTTAAAGTGGCACTTTTCTTCACTTACTGAAGTCTTGTCTTGGCAGAGACTGAAGTGTAACTAAATATCTATAATTAAGACTTAAGTCTTCTCTGGAATTCATAACGAGTTTATTCCAGTTCTCTTGCCCTCTACAATAAAGTCACCATTTTATGTTTATTATCATAAAACAGTTTCATTATTATTGTTTTTTGTTATTATTATTAGAAATTCTAGTGAAAAGAAGGTCTTGGCTAATCTACTGTGAATTTTATATTCATCAGAGCTATAAGTGGCGTAAGGGTCCCCAGGAAAATTAACTTGTTTTATTTGAAATGAAGACCTAAATTTACATGAGAATGTAGGTTGTAAAATCAAATATAAATTTTAGTTGGTTAATAATGACAGAAGTAATTAAACATGACATAAAAAGCACAGCCCGGGGACTTCAGTGGATCCAAATGTGATGAGTATTTTGTTTCTCAAATTTTAACAGAGAAACCTAAGTTCTCAACCATAAAAATCCCTCCCTGCCCCCACCAACTCATCAGTCTCATTTTGCTCTTTGCATACTAATCTCATAATTAGGTCATTGTCCCTGATGTTCATCTGGGGAAGAACAGAGAGTAGGAATTGGTGCAGTTTCAGTATTAGATCACCTTAGACCACTTAGGCTTCCCTCATAGCTCAGTTGGTAAAGAATCTGCCTGCAATGCAGGAGACCCCAGTTCGATTCCTGGGTTGGGAAGAACCCCTGGAGAAGGGATAGGCTACCCACTCCAGTATATTTGGGCTTCCCTTGCGGTTCAGCTAGTAAAAATCCACCTAAGTGCTTCCCTGGTTGCTCAGATGGTGAAGAATCTCCCTGCAATACAGGAGACTCAGGTTTGATCTCTGTGTTGGGAAAATCCCTTGAAGAAGGGAATGGTTACTCACTCCAGTAGTCTTGCCTGGAGAATCCCATGGACAGAGGACCCTGGTGGGCCACAGTCCATGGGGTCACAAAGAGTCGGACATGACTGACTAACACTAGACTACCTAAACTTTAAATGAAGTAACAAGGTTTTTAAGTGCTAAATGGTTGTCTTAGTTGCTGTGACTTGAGTCTAGAGCCAAGACTTTCACATTGATTTAAGTCACCTTAACACATTTTGCATTAAGAAAAAACTCAGTGTTAGCTGAATAACTTGTTATTGACTCTGGAGAAATAAGTTTTGTCAGGAGCTTTGAGAAATAATTTCTTTAATATGATATTTTAAAATTTATCCACGTTTTGTTTAGCATGCTGCTTAATTAAAAGAGAGTTGGGCATCAAGGGGAAAAAAGAACTGGCAGTAGAATAGGAAAATATGCTTCTTTTCCAGAAGCTACAATAAGGATTTTTTTGAGTTAAACAATAGCATAGCATCAAAGAAGACTGCAGTCATTTCATCTAAGGTTTGCGCTCCAATGTTCAACTGTAAGTGTATTTTGTAATGACTTTTATAGAAACTGATATGAGTGTGCTAAATGTGGCAGTGGAGAACCAGTGCAATAAATGTAAATAATGTGTAACTCTATAGTAATGGTCAAACCATGTCTTAAACTCATGACTATTTCCTGATGACCTCTCAATTACTATGCTACCTGACCAAACCAGGTACAAGGAACTTAGGGAAATGTAATTGGTTTCATTAAGAAATAGATTTCATGTAAAAAGCACAGATAGAATGCATAGATGATCTCTGATATAATTCTAGTTAAACTTAAATTATTCAGATTGCTACACACCTTAAAGTATGTTAGTTCATTATTGCTTTCTGACATAATTTCCTGGGAAGGATCACTTTGAAAGGAATATATATCCTTAAGCAGATGGAATTCCAAGTGACTGGCAGTCGATCAAATATTTATTGAGCACCTTCTATGCATAATCAGGTATGTGAGGTCCTGGGCCCTACCATCTTAGGTAATCATGCTAACATAAAATTGTGGAATAATCAAATAAATTACAAAACTGCTTTCTCTACGTCGGTGTCAAAAGTTGATGCTTTCCCATAACTGTCATCAGTTTCCCATAATTTTACTATAACTGTCACCCAGAGACAGGATGCTAAACATCAAAGTTTAAAGGATGCGTGCAATTTAGATGGTCTCTTTAAAAGTGAGGAATTGTGTTCTTGATTTCCTAAAGTCAAAATTGGTTTCACTTTATAAAAGCCTGATAATTCAGCAATAAAATGTCCAATATGAGTCTGTTGCTTTGTTTCCAGCTAAATAGCCATCTTTCATAGTATTCATTTATTTTTAAAATCATTTTAGGGAAGTTCCAATTAACTAAGTAATTTGTATTATAGATACTAAGTGTTATATTGTAAAACTATGAAAATTTTAGTAAGGAATTAAGACAAATTTGACTAGTTACATGTTTATAAATAAGATTTATGTTGTTGCTTTAGAATGCTCTGGCGGTTTGTGACATTAAATTATCTTGTTAAAAGGAACAGATAGTATAGAGATGTGTATAAGAGACAGGTCACATCCAAACCATCCTCTTGCTAATCTTGGGTCACTTTTGAGCATCATTCTCAGCATCTGGTTTCTGTTCTGGGCACCACAGGGTCTAGAAAATGCCTTTGCTCCAGATCAGGTTTAAAATAATGGCGCTAGGGTAGGGACAACTCCAGAGAAGGAATATCCCTGTAATCTACTGTTTTCTTTCACTGAAAACCAAGCCTGAGGTTTTCTAAACTCAAAAATCCCTTTATTGCTACATCTTTGAAGTGCATAATGAGAACAGTTTTCTGTCATTGCTTCTCCTCTCACTTCGAGAAATAAATGGCATGTGGGAGCGAGAGGAGTTTATAGTTCTTGTAAGTTACCAAGCCCTGGCTCTTCCTATAACTTGTAAAATATGAAAGATCTATAACATTAATAAACTACTAATAAAGAGGTAAGTAGATTCTTTTAAAATTACAAAAATAATCCTTTCTAAGCTTTACTACCATTGGATTAGATAAGAGCAAGACAGTTTAATTAAAATTTTAAAAATGTGATTTATTCAAAAGAGGAAAATTTGCAGTTCATATACATCCAAAGTGTCTTTAGGATATATCATTTTAAGGTTTTTACTTGTCTGAATTTTGATGAGTTAATCAAGTATGCTCAAAACACCTCAAAATTTAGCTAAATATTTGTTTATTTTTAGGAACTCTCAGAAAACGAAGTGCTTGGATCTTATTTCTCTGTGAAGTCTTTCTTTTGGAGGGTAACGTCTAAATCCTTTATATTAGTATTCTTGACTTTGGGTTCTGATTATAGTAATTTGGAAGTTCAACGTGAATTAAGAAATTCACTTTTTAAAATAGACTATTTTAAAGAGAGATGTATTCATTTGCCTTTTTTATTAACTCTTATTCTGTCATTTAGGTGACTCTTTTATTCTTCACTTGTAAAAACTAAGAGCTTCATATATTTAACATATTGCTTTGAAGTCAATGGGGGCCCAGATTTATCTGAAATTCTTAACAATTAGAGGCCCACAGATCTTTCAGGAATATGCGGCATTGTCTAGAGAGTCGATAAGGATGCTTTTCCCCTTCTTAAAAAATCTTCCATCTATTTGGGGGAAATAATTCTATTACAGTGATCTTGTACTATATACATACTAGATAATGAGCGTTTTTTCTTTGGAAAGAAAACTCTATAAATTAGAAAACAGCAACTCTGCTTTTGATTTAAATTAGCAAAAAAATTCCACAAAGAAGTTTTTTAAATGCTGTTGCCATTAAACATTATTTACGCTTTCATGACTTAAACATAATGAGCTCTGTCATCCTTTTTCTCTGTTATAATTCTGCATTGTGCAAGACACGGCTTATTACTAATGCACTTACGGCTTCAAGAGTTTCCCTCTTGGAAAATTCATACTTGGCATGTGATTACCTAGCAATAGATATTGCAGTGAAAAATGCTACTCTTGCAGGACTTTGCCATTTTCTTTTCTTGGTTCTTAAACCTGCTCATGACTGAAAGCTGCGTTTCTCCTTTTAGAGTTTTAAGATTGGTTGCGGTGTCTCTGTGAAGCAGACGGGCAGGTCCTAGATTAAGTCATACAGTGACTTGACCAATGAGCAAGTAAAACCAATACCTGTTTATCTTCTGCCTCCTCCCCACACACTTCTTTTTTCATTCTTTTATTTGCATGAGCTTATTTTAATTATTGTAGCTTCTTCATTTCCTTTCAGTCTACTGATGACTGCCTTCACTGATGTTATTCTGTATTGCTGGCAAAATAATAATGTTTCCTCTTATATGTTCATACATTATCCATGAAGACACAGAGTGACTGTTTTTAGAATTACCCCATTGCCTTAAATGGAAAATAGCTTTCGGCAAATTTTTTTCCTCCATTTTTCTAAGACCCGCAATTATGGTGAATTCATACAGTATACACCTTTGCCAAGAAAACAGAATTCAGGGGTGTTCAGTGTTTGTTCTGCACGCAGCAGATGTACAGAATGATCATTAGGAAGACTTGCACCAGGACCAACTCTGTAAGCACTGCTTTCTCTGGGTTTCCCTTTCAAATGACTTTCTCAGCATCTTGTTTTCACTTTCTACTTCCAAATTAGCCTTCTACTTATCAGTACTTTCCATTTGGTTGTATCCATCTTTAAGTATTCTTCATTAACCTTTCTCATCTCTTAATCTGTCTTATTTTAGAATATCAAATATGCAAATTTAAAAGATAACTTTTTTATATCTGCAGTACAGTGATCTACTGTCTTTTTTCTGAGCATATACTGAGCTACAAACAAATGGAATCATAAAAGCAGAACCTTTAGGGGTCATTTAGGTTACCAGTGAGCAAACTAAGGCCCAGAGACATGGTGCCATTGCCCTGAAGTGCCTAAATGGTATGATCAGGACAAATATTTCTCTCCTTCTGAATGTCAGAGAAATAAATGTTTTGGTGAAGACTTAGAGCAGCAGAGTTCTTTTGGGGCTGATGAATAGAGATTCAGCACATAAATAGTGCTGCCCCTTGGTTAATCTCCATTGACAGCCTTTCAAATTCTTCTCGCATTATGTGACCCTTCTTCTATGCAGATCCTTGATCCACGAAGGGATGGATGTGTTTGAGGGCTATGATGTTGCTGTGTTTGAGATTCCCTTTTACAAAATCAGTGACCAAGTCTGCTTTGAATGAGTGTGATCTTTCATATTCTCATTCAAAAGTCACTCTTATAGCTGACCTCATTGCTCTTTGTGCAAGCAATGTTTGTATTCTGATGAACTTTTGGAAGAGATGTGTATGAAAAAAGAGGTTTGCCATATTTTCAGACACGCAGGAATCCTAAACAGCTCAGATAAAATCTTACATGAGGAGCATATGTGTGCTTTGGGAGTTAAAAAGAAAGTGAGATGAAAAAAATTGTTAGCTTATTTATTGTCTAAGGATTAATACTTTGTCCAGGAGATGGTACCTGAATTACACTGAGTGGAGCTGAATCCTGGTGAGAACTGGCTCAACAATGTCATAGCTACTTGCTATATCTTAATTTCCTTGAGAGCAGAATAATGGAGAGAAAAGAGTGAAGTGATACGGGGATATTCTAATTTTTCCAAAAGCCTGTCATTTATAATTTATCAAAATGTGGTATCTGAGCACACAAAACATTAAGCAATGGGTATGGCAATTACCAAGTTTCTCATGAAAGGAATAAAAATATGTGAAACCAATTGGATTGCTCTAAGTCAGGATTTCATTAAAGACATTTCACTTCCCATTAAAGGATGGTAATTCAGTGAAGTTCTTTCAAATATTTAGTACTTTTAAGTTTCTTCCCAGTTATTTCCACTGACTAGACATTTAGATTCTGATGACTGAGAGCTAATTGAACAATCCATCTTATGAGAGTATTACAGTGAATTAAAGAGAGATTTTAATATTGTTTAAATAGAGAAGCCTGGGCTATGCCAAGATGCCTCATATAAAAAAAATGGAGAAATGAATCATAATATGAAATGAGTAAAAAAAAAGTGCATAGAATACAGAACAATTCAGAGTTAGTCAGAGCACTACTTGATGGTAGGGTCAAACAAAAATTTGGTTGAAGGAAGACCATGCAGACAAGGAGAAGAAGTATTGAGGTATTTGCTTTGTAAAACAAGAATGTGATCCCATGCAAAAGCACTTACATCCTGAACAACTCAATATATGACATACCCAGGAAAAGTTCAGGTATTATTTCTATCAATAAAGTCCTCAGGAAAAAAATTAACTTTTAGTTAAAAACCTCAAAAAACTGTCTCTCTAAATCAAATACAAGACTCATTATTTCTTTCCCATACCACTGAAAGAAATTTACAGATTACTTTAGCAAACCTACAAGGTTACAACTTACATGATGCTTCTATTTGTATATATTTTAAGCAAATACAGTAAAAGCTTAAGATCATTTTTTGGGGGTGGGGCACAGTTAAGTTTAGAGAGGGTAGTTAAAACATCTGAAGTAAACAGAAATACCTTCCTGACAACATAAATTGAATCAAGAAGCAATGGACATAGGAAGGAAAGTTTACGGATAAAAACCAATGAATCTCTCTAAGGATTATAGCACCAATGAATCATCTTCTAAGAAGAAAAGGGATCGAAGCTTTATTATTAGATGAGACACTTCAGACCAGGCTGGACAAAGCACTGGGAGGGTTTTCTGTAAAGGCAATCCTGCTCTGAGAGGGTGGATGGACCGTAGAACAAATCTACTTGTTGGGCTTCATCATCCAGGTGCAATTCACTGGAATAAACTCAGCAGGAAAAGGGAAAGATAGAAAATGCCTGTGCCTGGGGTGAGCTCATAATTGCTCCACGCTCCAAGCTTTGCAGCACAAAACAGTCATTCCAGGCTGTCATTACCTCTTCTTTGTGGTGTCTTGTGGATCATTTGATTAAATAAAGGCATGTGCACCTCTGTGCTGAAAATAGAGGCAAGGGCTGTCTCCACACACAACCATTGTAAGGACACAGGCTATGTCTTTCACTCCAGTTTCATAGTGTCTGGATCTCATTTAGAAGGATTAGGTTTCACACAGGTTAAAAAAAAAATCCAGGATAACAAAAGCCAAGGATTATTTGCACACAACAGGGAGCAGATTGGTACAACTGAGTGTCCCGTTAGCCACATGTTAAGTCTAAATAGACTTTTTTTGGTTTGATTGTCTGTTTTAATCAGGATCTAGAATAATAGGAGTTTATTATTAGTGATCCAATTGTTTAAGGAACAGGTTTAGTTAACTTCATTCATGAAAATTGGAATTTAGAGATAGTCTTAATTTATATGCAAAACTCAACAACTTCACCACCTTTTTAAGAGGCTATAATTTGTGATGGAGTGTAGCTAACTCTCCACTGCTTTTACTTAACAACATATGCTAGAGGTATCACCTCTTGAAAATTTTTTCTTTATTTAAGCCCTTGATTAGCCCTTCTTAATAACCTATACCCAAGGATGTACTTCATCTAAATATAAGTCAAAGTGTTTCAACAAATCCTATACTAATTAAATGCCTTTTTTGAGTTGAACTTATTAGCCTCTGTCCAAAAATGGAGATGTAGTGGGAAAAATAAAAAATTAACTGTCAGCAATTCCAAATTAAAATCTCTGCTTTGCCAATCTTCAGTCATTTGGCATTAGGTAGGTAGAGTATTTATCCAGAGAGGGCAATGGCACCCCACTCCTATACTCTTGCCTGGAAACTCCCATGGATGGAGGAGCCTGGTAGGCTGCAGTCCATGGGGTCGCGGAGAGTTGGACACAACTGAGTGACTTCACTTTCACTTTGCCCTTTCATGCATTGGAGAAGGAAATGGCAACCCACTCCAGTGTTCTTGCCTGGAGAATCCCAAGGACGGAGGAGCCTGGTGGGCTGCCGTCTATAGGGTCGCACAGAGTTGGACACGACTGAAGCGACTTAGCAGCAGCAGCAACAGCAGCAGCAGGGTATTTATCTTCTCTGTTCCTCAGTTTCTGTATCTTAAAAATACTTGTCATGAAAAACACTAGATTGTGAAAACTCCAGCACTTAATAGCTGCTCAATACATCTTGATTTCTTTGTGTGAACTAACCTAATTCAGTCCTCCTTATTGATATTAGTAAAGCTGATGACTCTCATCATAATAACTGTCTAGCCACTCTAGAATTCATTTTATAGAAACTTTTAGCTCCACCATGATAATTTCTTTCCATTTTGTCTTATTTCAGCTGTATCTTTTTTATCCACCTCTTGTTGGAATTGGTCACAGCAGCAGCAGGGTATTTATCTTCTCTGTTCCTCAGTTTCTGTATCTTAAAAATACTTGTCATGAAAAACACTAGATTGTGAAAACTCCAGCACTTAATAGCTGCTCAATACATCTTGATTTCTTTGTGTGAACTAACCTAATTCAGTCCTCCTTATTGATATTAGTAAAGCTGATGACTCTCATCATAATAACTGTCTAGCCACTCTAGAATTCATTTTATAGAAACTTTTAGCTCCACCATGATAATTTCTTTCCATTTTGTCTTATTTCAGCTGTATCTTTTTTATCCACCTCTTGTTGGAATTGGTCTTGGTAGTGAAGGGAACTTTGGGTTTGTTTTTTTTAGCAGCAAAGACAGCAAAGATAAATGTTATGTGGGGCAAAATTTCTGTTCCTTTAGAAATATCTCTTTAAATATTAAAAGAGATTCACACGTGGGATGCAGTTACTATGATCATAGTTATTGCGTGTCCATGCAACGTTTATTCTCCTGGAACTTTATCACCATTTTGACATTGAGGGCAACAGACTTGGGGAAATTATTTTTCCTATGATTTCTCCTGCTCTACTTCTTTTCTCTGCTATACCTGTTAACAAAACCCTGAAACCACTCAAGAGGGATCTATCACCATATAATCTGTCCTTTATTTCCTTGACCATTACAGCGTAATGTTACTAAAGAAAATGGTGGCTGGAAACTGTCATTGCCCTGGCATTTGTCTTCATTGTGCTAGGAGACATTTTCTGATAGTGACTTGAGATGCAAATACATATTTCTTTCAAATGATTTTTTGCTGGAGTGATGCTAAACTCTGATTGACATGAGGTGTGGAGAGTTGCCCAAAGATTTCCCCTATGGCTCTGATCGTTCATTTCCATCCAGACATGCGGCAGGCCTGCTCTTCCTGTCCTGGGCTTCTGCAGAGCAGAGCTTCAGAGTGCTCATTACCAAAATGCATAAGTAAGTTCAACCAGTTTGTTTATTTTTTTCTTTTCTTCTGAGCTTGCATGAGCTGTGAACTCTCATAGCTGCCTTACTCTTCTAAAACCATCCCCTATCCTAACATCTTTTATGAGTATGAAAAGGGATTGAAATCTTGAATTCATTTTCAAGGCATAATGTACATAAACTAATATTCTGTTTAAATGCCAGCTCGCTAATTCTAAAATCTTACTTCATGGGGTCGCAAAGAGTCGGACACGACTGAGCGACTGAACTGAACTAATTACTTTAGACTTTGAAATTTACATTTTCACCTGGTATCTTGATATTCTTTATTAAACATGAACTTGGATGGATATTCCTTATAAGAATGGATCCCCAACTTCATTGTACAGAAGAATCACACGATGCATATGTAGGAGAAACACATGAAGCGCTGCCCAAAAGAACTGAATCACATCCAGGAGGATCAGGCCTGGTGATTTCAACCAATTGCCCACAAAAACTTCGGAATTACTGCTTTAAAGGTTCAAAGAGTACTTCTTCCTTTTATGGAACTGGTTCTTTGCTTCGAAGCTGGGTTGGATTTCCTTTTTATTCTTCCTTCCTTTTTTGCTTTCCTTCCTCTGCTGCTGCTAAGTCACTTCAGTTGTGTCCGACTCTGTGCGACCCCATAGACGGCAGACCACCAGGCTCCCCCGTCCCTGGGATTCTCCAGGCAAGAACGCTGGAGCGGGCTGCCATTTCCTTCTCCAATGCGTGAAAGGGCAAAGTGAAAGTGAAGTCACTCAGTCGTGTCTGACTCTCCGCGACCCCATGGACTGCAGCCTACCAGGCTCCTCCATCCATGGGCTTTTCCAGGCAAGAGTACTGGAGTGGGGTGCCATTGCCTTCTCCATTCCCTCCTCTAATAGAGTCCTATTTCAATAAGGATGTAGTTGAAAACATTATCTTAGATGGTAAGAACCCACTGTAATATGTTGATTTTACTGAGAGGTTTCTTAGATATATTTAACATTACTTGTCCTTTAGGTCCAACTCTTTGCGACCCCCTGAACTGTAGCCCACCAGGCTTCTCCATCCATGGAATTCTCCAGGCAAGAATACTGGAGTGGGTTGCCATTTCCTTCTCCAGGAGATCTTCCTGACCCAGGGATTGAACCTGGGNTATGTTGATTTTACTGAGAGGTTTCTTAGATATATTTAACATTACTTGTCCTTTAGGTCCAACTCTTTGCGACCCCCTGAACTGTAGCCCACCAGGCTTCTCCATCCATGGAATTCTCCAGGCAAGAATACTGGAGTGGGTTGCCATTTCCTTCTCCAGGAGATCTTCCTGACCCAGGGATCGAACCCAGGTCTCCCGTATTGCAGGCAGACAATTTAACCTCTGAGCCACCAGGGAAGGCTCAATGAGTAATTTTTGGCTGACTGGTTATCAATCATTCAGTTAATATGTATTATTTAGATATATCCTATTAGAACAATCATTAGCAAAGGAAATAATAAATGAACCATATAATTTCTCAGGGACCTCCTGCTTTTCTCTTTAAATGCTCCAAATATCCAGACCAATGTGCTTTCCTAATCGGTAAATTTAGAAGCAGGACTAAAGAAGGACTTTGATTAGCATTTATAGCATCCATGCCAGAGAATGGATGTCTGCAATTATAGTAATTAATAGTAGTTGTTAGAACATAGGAGAATCCCAGTGCACATGTAACTCGGAATTTTTAAAATGGGAGGGGGCTGTTCTCACACTTGAGTGTGCATCAAAACCCCTCCAGTGAGGAACTGGTTACACCAGAGCAATGGGCCTCGCCCCCAGAGCTGATGGCTCCATTGTTCTGGGATGGAACTAAGGAATCTGAGTTTCTAACAAGTTCGTGGGTGACACTGATGCCATTGGTCTGTGGACCACACTTGGAGAACTTTGCTGTATGGAAGAAGGAAGCTTAAAACAGAGAAGCAAATGATTCATTAGCTACCACGGGGAGTATTAAAGCTACTGCTTTTTAAAATTTGCTTGTTTTAGTTGTAGCTTTCCACTTGTTCCCCAATGAACAAAGTTCCCCTGAAACTTTGATGTAAAAAGTCAACAAAACTATCTTAAGTGGATAAAATCTTTGTCTGTGGAATGTACTTTTTAACATTCAGGCCCCTAACACAGCCCCCTGACCACCCCCATCAGACACACAGAGAGTGGTGCTCTTAGTCCATCAGGGCCTGGTGTACAGTCTAGAATCTATAGGTAAGAAAACTGAGCTCCAGAGAGGGAGGAACTTGCCCAAGTCACATAGTCAGAAATTGCTAGGAAGATTGAAGTAGCCACTTGTGCTAAGCCCTTGTCTCTTTTCCTACTAGTAGCCTAAGTTTAAATTCTTAAAGAGGTGGGAATACCAGAGCATCTCACCTGTCTCCTGAGAAACAGTATGCAGGTCAAGAAGCAACAGTTAGAACTGGACATGGAACAACGGACTGGGTTGGTATTGGGAAAGGAGTACATCAAGGCTGTATATTGTCACCCTGCTTATTTAACTTCTATGCAGAGTACATCATGAGAAATGATGTGCTGGATGAAGCACAAGCTGGAATCAAGATTGCCGGGAGAAATATCAATAACCTCAGATACACAGATGACACCACTCTTATGGCAGAAAGTGAACAAGAACACCTTGATGAAGGTGAAAGAGGAGAGTGAAAAAGCTGGCTTAAAGCTCAGCATTCAAAAAATAAGATCATGACATCCAGTCCCATCACTTTATGGCAAATAGATGTGGAAATAATGGAAACCGTGACAAACTTTATTTTCTTGGGCTCCAAAATCACTACAGATGGTGAATGCAGCCATGAAATTTAAAGACACTTGCTCCTTGGAAGAAAAGCAATGACAAACCTAGACAGAGTATTAAAAAGCAGAGACACTTTAATACATGCCAACAAAGTTCTGTATAGTCAAAGCCATGGTTTTTCCAGTAGTCATGTATGCATGTGAAAGTTAGACCATAAAGAAGGCTGAGTGCCAAAGAATTGATGCTTTTGAACTGTGGTGTTGGAGAAGACTCGTGAGAGTCCCTTGGACAGCAAGGAGATCCAGCCAGTCAATCCTAAAGGAAATCAATACTGAATATTCTTTGGAAGGACTAATGGTAAAGCTCCAATACTTTGACCACCTGATGAAAAGAGATGACTCATTGAAAAAGACCCTGATGCTGGGAAAGATTGAAAGCAGGAGGAGAAGGGGATGACAGAGGATGAGATGGTTGGATGGCATCACCGACTCAATGGACATGAGTTTGAGCAAGCTCCGGGAGATGGTGAAGGGACAGGAAAGCCTGATGTGCTGCAGTCTATGGGGTCGCAAAGAGTCAGACATGACTGAGCGACTGAACAACAACAAAGCCTAAGTTTATATCTTCCCTCTTTACCTTGTAATTTTATTTCAAGTTCCTATTATGCAAATATAGGCTAAATATGTACCTGTTGTATGACTCTGTGTGCATAGTCGCTTAGTCAGGCCCAACTCTTGCAAACTCATGGACTGTTGCCCGCCAGGCTCCTTTGTCTGGCGGATTGTAGGGTTCTTGTAGGATTCTTGTAGGATTCTCCAAGTAAGGTTACTGGAGTGGGTTGCCATTTCCTGCTTCAGGAAATCTTCCTGACCCAGGAATCAAACCCGGGTCTCTGCGTTGCAGGCAGACTCTTTACTGACTGAGCTATGAGGAAAGCCCCTTTATGACTATGCAGTTAGTCAAATCACAGCTAAATTACAAAGTCTCTATTTAAAAAATAGCCATTTAACAAAATAAATATTGAAAAAAAATCACTTTAAAAATGATACTAGGTTAGTATGTCTTTCGACCTCCCCCCTTTCTCTTTTAGCTTTTTATGCAAGTCGCTTTAATTTTCACATTCATTAGCCCTGTTTTTGTTAAGAAACTGTCTCCCTCCTCGACCCCTTAGCTTCTCAAGTCATTTTGGGAATGTTCCTCCAGGTCATAGAAGCACATTTTCTAACAACTAGTGGCGCTAGGTAAAGCCTCCATGAAGTTCTTTCTGTTTTTGTGAAAGCCTGATGAATTCTATGGAAAGCATTCCTTTTCATCTTAAAAGATTCATGTTCTCATGTCAAGAGGAGCATGCAAGCAAGTGTTTCAGACATAGTACCATTTAAGAACCTAACTTAGCATGCTAACCAGAGTTGCTTTGTAACCTGGATTGTACCCAACTGTTATTTGATGACCGCAGCGTATGACTTGTGCTGCTCGAGTGTGTAGAAAATGTCCTAAGAATATCCATCTGCAAGCTGGAACATTGTAAGTAAGAATACATGTGCGTATATGGCAGAGAAGTAGAAGGCGATGTCATGTATTAGCCATGTAGGAAAGTGTAGACCGGAATGTTGTTTCAAATGTAATCAACTCACCTTTACTGGAGAGCACCAATTAGTAACAATATATTTAAATCATGATTACTTTTAAACCTTGGGGAGAGTCTCTGCCCTAATGACAAATATTGGAAGAAGCTCAGAAATAAAGGTCAGAAATACTGGTTCTGGTCACATATCCATCATTTATTAGGCCAACCACTCTAAGCCTCAAATCCCTCATCAGTAAAATGAAAATACCAGTACTTGCCTTTCTGCTTCATAGACTCTTAGTGGAAACCAAAGTATATAATGTATATATATGCACTTTCAAATTCTGAAGCTCTATATAAATAGTTTTTAACTGCTTGGTCTTTGCTAAGATAACTGTTTCTTCTTACTTGCCAAAAGTTTGTTTCCTTCTTTGCTACTAATGCTCCTTAACAAAAATTTCATTCCCGAGTTGACAACTTGATTCTTTAGAGTCTGCTGTGGTCTCAGTAGCAGCAGAAATAGATAGATAGGTAGACAGACAGACAGGCAGACAGATACTGAAATCGATTGCTGCACTATATAAAATAAGTAGCATGAGATCATAGAATAAAGGAAAACTTGAAGATTATTTGGTGCAATGAATTCTGAACAATTATTTTAACCTGAGGAATCCTTGGTTCAAACGAAATCGATGAGGTCACCCAATGGATAAATCAGATGGGAACAGAGGGGCTTCTCTGAGGTGGAGTATGGAGTCCTGTGGAAGGTACAGGTGCTCCATGTAACCTCGGTTTCTCTTCGGAACACAGGAGGCATTGCTCCTGGGCTCATGGAGGTGAGGGATGTGTAGGCAAAGCCTTGCATTGATATTACTAAGGCAGAGCCACCAAGCAGAGTTGTTCAAACTTTACTGGTCACCAGGATGAGGAAATATACAATGTGATTTGGAATGATTTCCATGGAAATGTTCAAATATTAAAAGTATTATCTTTTGAAGA